>OX328128.1:87522640-87802640 GCA_946811695.1 Gonocerus acuteangulatus | reverse complement strand
CTTCCGGCCTAGAAAGGATTGAACCCCAGCCTCCTTTCCTGACCTAATGAACAAGGCACTACCTGACTGGAAAGGGAGCCCTAGGACCTTTCTGTGGTCTTGGGAGAGCGTGGGGAATATCACTGACCGCGGCCAAACCTACTTTGCCATGTTAGAACATCTGTAAATTAGGGGAAAAACTCAAACATAGAAACATTTACAGCGCTTTCTCAATAAACATAACTAAAATGGAAACTATAGCCCTGCTCCAAACAAAAGAACAAGGTAGTGGGCATGCGCTGCATTCAGCCCATGTATGGGAAGGCCAAGCTTCTCTCCCTTCTTGTTCTTTTGCGGGCGGACTATAGTCAGAACTCTCCCTTGACAGGAAGGCAATAAAAGAAGTAATAGCCATATACACAGATAGGATGAATAAGCGTCTGCGTATCTTAGGTCTGGTTAACAGTCTATGCAGGAAATGGAACACTATGCGCATAAAAGAATGTAAGACAGTTTTATTTACCACGCTTAACTGAATAATCGGGAGTCACTGTCAGCATATCGACGTCTGTTCTCCTCTGTTCATGTTCCATTCTTGTTCCAGCGTCTCCTTTATTCACTTCACTATTATCTGTAAAACATGATGAAAAAAATTAAATTCATTTAATGAGTCAATTCAGCTTCTTTGTATATGTATATACAGTAGACTCTCCCTATTCCGGCGTCGTCGGAACCGGGGTACAGTCGGATTAGAGAATTCAGTTAGAAGCGGTAATTTATGTATTTTAAATAAAAGTCCGACTCGCAGGAACTGCGTCATCTTAGCGCGGTTCCAGTTCATTTTTTTTTTTTTTTTTTTTACGGCGCATCTACATCTAGGTCATTAGCGCCGACATCCAGGGTGTAGCGAGGAATTTTACCAGCGCGCCGTGGGATGATAAAATTCCTGCCGGAGGTTGGGAATCGAACCCACCATCTCCCGCTTATGAATCCAAGGCGCTAGCCATTAGACCACCGTTCCTGTTCATATCCCTATTCTCATTTGAAAAGCATAGAATAGAAACAGATAATATTTTCCTCGGCTTTGTTCAAAGGGTTTTATGGCTATACCTGGGGTCGGGTCCGCAAGACCCTAGAAACCTCTTCTACCGATACTTCATTTAATACGTTTCAACGCATTGGAAAATATCAAAAATTTTCACATATTCCTGTGTTCTTTTACTATAGTAATAATTCTACAGATAAAATCAATTAAAATATAAAATAAAAAAACGAACAGCATAAAGGCAATTGAAAATATTCAAAAGACGTCATCGAATCTTTTTCTCTTGGCAAGCTATATTTCTAACAATGAATTGTTTTTCTTATTTTGCCTAATCTGTTTTATTGTAAAATACATTATCCAACTATAAGCAATTAAAAAATAACAAGGAATAAAAACAGACAAAAAGAACAGTTCAAATAAGCAAAATCAATTACTTTAATGTTTTAAGCACTTATTTCTCCGATTGACATCGCCTAATCAAAACTTTCATCAGAACCTTTTTTGTAGAGCATTTAGTAAGCTTTCTAATGGTATTCTTTCGTTTACCAAGACCAAGGTTTCTCAACCTTTTTCGAGATATTAAGGAAAATATACAAAGTTACCAAAACTTTTTATGTCTGTTAATAAAATATTTTATTATAACCCTTCCTTAACTCCAAACGTAACCAAAATTTCAACATATTAGTTTTAATGATATTAAAACATGCAGAAAATGTTTCAACTGAATCCCATGATTCTAAGTACCCAAAGCAAAAACGGTATTCAAAAACTATTTTTCCAACTTTCTATTATTCCAACGGTTAATGCTATCGCCTTGAAAATGGTTTCATTCGTTTTCCTAGCCAAAGAAGCCTATAAAACGAGTACTTACAAGCTTATGAACTCAAAAACGTAAGCGTTACGATTTTTTTTTGCGCGAATTTCGCCCCAAACGCCATCTTCCAGTGGGCGGATTTTGCTGGTTAACGAACTTGACCTTTCAAATCGGGCGACAGATTTTTGTACCAAATTTCATCAAAATCGGACCATTAGGGAAGCCAGAAATGAGCGAACAGACAAATATATATATATATATATATATATATATATATATATATATATAAATATATATATATATATATATATATATATATATAAATATATACATATATATATATACAAATTTTAACCACCGTTATTTTCGGTCTCTAGGGGTTCTGAAACGCAAAATTTTCTAGTCGGCACTTCCGGATTGTTTCATTGTATCAACCTTATAAGCGGGGTTCCTCCCTATCGGGGAGGGAGGAACGGCGCTAAAACCTCATTTTTTGAGGATGCAATATGTACATTTTTTAATATTGCATATTTAAGTAAAATTTAGGTACCGAATTATAAAATAAATTGAAAATATGTAAATCCTTGCTAGTGTATTATTTACAAGTGCATAAGCATGTCAACGTTTCAAGGGACAAACATGTGTGGACAGGCGGCCCAGCCGAAGGTGCTTTGCTAGAAACATTTATTTTCTTAGTAGAATCACAAGTTCCACATGCCTCATCACTCATAGAATCACGAAACACGCATGCCTTCTTTGACTTCCATTCAATGAAATACAACAAAACAAATGTTTGGCTAGCTAGGAAGGGAGGGTTTTCTAGAAACCCTTGAGCAGGTGTAGCTCAGGCAAGTTTAGAAACCCGTCACTCATTCCTCTTGGAAACCGGTGGATTACAGAGAGTGTCGGATAAGAGAAAGCCCGATAAGGGAGAATCTACTGTATACATCGTCGATACAAATGCAAAGTAACGAATGTGAAAAAATTCATCTTTCATTGTCAATCTTTACTAATTTCTGCTGGACTTATGTACGGCAAATTCTTGAATCTTACTTCACTCTATTAAAGGGAAAGTATTCCACTATCAAAAGGTCAAATCTGCCGAATATTTGACTGTCCAAAAAAAAGTTATGAATAAATACTTTTTCACTCTGAAAAGTGGTGATTTTCATATTCGATACTTTGCATTTGTAGCGACGATATATATACACACACAAACATACATATATATATATATATATATATATATATATATATATATATACACACAAACACACGTATACGGTTGATAGATAAGTTTATTTGGCTGTTATAATTTTTTTTTTTTTACTGTCACTGTCACCTGCTGTAACTGAAAATCACTCAGTGACTATAATAAATACAGGGTGTAACGGATAAAAGTATCAACCTTTCAGGAGTTATTAGTAGATCTCAAGTGCAACAAAAAAGTTCATTTAAAGTATGGTTCAATCCCCAACAGAAACAGAGTAAATTCAAATTTCTTTTTTCTTTTTTTTTTTTATGTAGATTATGTTTTTTTATGAGCAAGTACAGAAAACCCGTTTACGGTAAATAAAAACAGAAGATAACACTGGATAAATTGTTTGCATCAGGCAAAGTCGAGTCAGAAGTGCCTAATCTTTCCTCCCCATCTATATCTATAAGGGGGGGGGGGGTAACTCTGACCCACACTTATTTAAATTAGTACAAAAATAAATTTGTTTATTAAAAAAAAATAAAAAACAATATTATGATAAGGGACAAGTGATTAGCAAGCTGTTGTGAGGGCAGCTCTGTAAAGCAATGATTCAGTTATTTGATTTCTAAAACTTCTTCATATCCCCCCCCCTTACACACACACATTCTACAAGACTACCTGGTACCTACACAGCCTGGTGGGAGTCAATTTCGTATTAGAAGAAGCAGTAGTCACTGGAGACTCGGCTGAACTCTTTTTCGAAGGTGATGGCGAAGAACTTGCAATTTTAGTAGAGTTGTCTGCTCGGGCTGTAATTGTATTAATTATTAAGAAACATCATCAAAAGAGCAGCGCAATCATTGATATTAAAAAATATACTTAAATCAGACATTACAACAGCTGCATAAAGGCATTAATTTCCTTTCCAAACTGGACTACGTATGGCTTTGTCACTCCCTTAGAAGGCCCAGCCTCTCTCCTCAGACAGGGCTGTATTAGCCCCTAAACACTCCGATTTTCTGCTCTATATTCCGTCCTAATACGCTAATAAGTAGGGACCGGATTCTTAGGTTTTCACCTATTTTTTTCCTTTCTCCTAACAATGTACGTGCACAGTATCTCCTAATGAAGAAAAATTTATATATACAGTAGACTCTCCCTAATTCGGCGCCGGCAGTACCAGGGTACAGTTGGATTAGAGAAAACATTGGATTAGAGAATACAGTTAGAAGGGGTCATTTATGTATTTTAAAAACCTTATTATGTGAGGATATAATATGTACAATTCTTAATACTGCATATTTAAGTAAAATTTAGGTACCGAATTATAAAATAAATTGAAAATATGTAAATCCTTGCTGGTGTATTATTTACAAGTGCAAAAGAATGTCAACGTTTCAAGGGATAAAAATGTGTGGACAGGCGGCCCAGCCGAAGGTGCTTTAGTAGAAACATTTATTATCATAGTAGAAACACAAGTTGCTGCGTCTAAAACAAAACACATATGCCTTCTTTGACTACCATTCAATTAAATACCACGAAACAAATGTTTGACTAGCTAGGAAGGGAAGGTTTTCTAGGAACCCTCCAGCCTGTCTAGCTCCGGTGAGTTATGAGATCCGTCACTCATTCCTCTCGGAGACCGTAGGATTAGAGAGCAATGGATAAGAGAATACCGGATAAGGGAGAGTCTACTGTATATATATATATATATATATATATATATATAAGTGTACAGAGTTGAATCATTGTTTGTGTTTTTTTAATGATCTATGTGCACATAAAACATAAATGGCATCATCAAGCCTTTATCTTAAACAGGCATCTTTCTTCAAGGGAACATGATAAAAGCAATTAAGTTAATATCTAGTTTATCTTGATATTGGACTGTACCTGAAGACGAGTTAAAGCGCATTCTGCGTTTCACCGGTCCTGTGTGGAGCGCGATCCATGAAGCAGCCGAAGAGCTGAAGTATGAAGCTGGTAAACTCTCCAAACCACAATTTTCAATATCAACTAAAAATCATAATAAATTTTGTATCAATTCTAAAGAATATCAAAGCACACTAGTTGACACAATAGTAACATCCCCTTCTTTTTTTCTCTCCCTCCCTCCCCCGGTATTTAAAATATGGAGCATGGTGAATTAATTTTAATACTGAACAGAAGTGTTTTGAATGATGAGATGGAGATAGTTAGCCGTTGCGATGATACAAAGTCAAGGGATGGTTGGGGTTCGACTAGGAGAAAAAAACGTCAGATCTTCATGCTCACATCTATATTGGAAGTTTCAGCTGCATTTTGGCAGCCTTCTTCAGCTAAAAAATAAATATACACAATTACAAGTGAGAATAATCAAGCAGTAAGAAGCATTTTAAACCTCGTGACAAAAAATATAAAACCAATAGTTTTTTTTTTTTAAAAGAAATTTTTTTTTGGTGCACCTACTGCTGAGGTCATTAGCACCTGATAAGTAGATATTAAACAAAATGTGGTTGTCGGTAAGTATAACTATTAACAAAGGTTCAAAGTAAAACAAAATGCAGAGAAACATAAGCCACACGACATTAACATTTTTTTTTTTTTTTTTATAAGAAAAACAATATATTCTTTTTTTTTTTCCTCTGTGCCAAAGGGTCGTGGGTTCGATTCCCACTAGGGGTGGTGGATTTTCTTTAGAAAAAAGAAAAGGCATCAGCCCTATCCTGGCTAGAAAAGGATGGTAACCTGTAGATAACCCGTCGTAAAATTCTTAGTTAATAATAAATGGACGTTAAAATTTAATAATAATAATATATTCTTTTTATGTTTAAAATAATTAATAATAATTAACACATAGATACATACCTCTAAAAAATGCGTAGGAGAGGGAGGAAGACCAAGAAGGCATTTAGGTGACAATGGTTAAATGTTGGAGAGAAAGCTACTACACTGGAGTTTTATAGTTAGGACTGGGGGGGGGGGAGTCGGTAAGGATGAAAGAAGGGAATTGCTAGGTAGTAGAAGGGGGCTCTAAAACGTGTTAATGTTTTGGGACAAAAACCGAAAGGAGGTCAGGAAAGCATATGGAACACAGTGGAGTAAATGGGGGTAATGTTTTGTTTGTCCGTTTTGTAATTAGTTTAGTTTGGGTTTAAGTTAATGTGGATGCATTCAGAGATCTGTTGTTTTTTGGTGTTCGTTCAGTAGAAAGGATTTCAGGGTCATCAAAGTTGAATATGTGTTTTTTCGCCATTACAAAAAAACATTCTCACTAGTAATTGTGTATGTTTATTTTTTAGCAGAAGAAGGCTGCCAAAATGCAGCTAAAGCGTCCATAGATGCAACATAGGTTTTTGTCTGAAGGTCTGATGTTTTTTTCTCCTTGGTGAATCCCAACCATCCCTTGATTTTGTATCAGAAGTGTTCTACTGTATGTAACCATTCCAGACTTCCTCCGAAATTGACAATCAGTCTATAAACGTTTTCTTCATTTTTAATTTTCTTGTTTTCTTTCAGATTCAAAAAAATTGAATAAACCTTTGTCTGTTCCGGATAAAAACTTAAATATGGCCTTCTTACAGGAAATGTGATGTTCTTTACAATCCTGTTTAAATTTTAACAAAATATTATTTATTGAGAAGTTGAAAATCAGTAAGAAATTAGAAATGAGCAATTTCTTCAACATGGTGGGGAATCAGACATTTTCCTAGAGAAACATTTTTGTATAAAATGAGGCATAGAATCACCTCCTGATGAAAAGGTCCACTAATCCTCATTTATGTAAATGTTAAATTTATACCTATAATTACATGAGTTTCTAGAGACCAACGTGTATACCAGGGGTTGTCATTGAAAGTCCAAGCTATTTTTCAAAATTTGAAATTTGTTGCAAGCCACAATTAAATACATACTTAAAAAGTATTACATTTTTTTCCCCACAGAAATTATATTTATTGAAAACATATAAATAAAAGTACAAACTATGTACATTGAATTTAAATATTAAAAATTAAACATATTTATTTTACTTCTCTTTATAAGTGAATAATTGGTGACAGCACTTCTCGGTAATTCTTTAATATGCTGGTTAGTTAATAATGATCGATGTTTGGATTTCGGGAATTTCAAAGTAAAATAAAATGAATGATTCACATAAGTATGTTGTTCTGAATATTGAAATAATTCGACAAGCAGCCTTTTATAATTCAAGATACTTCGATTCTGGTACAAATTTCCAAAATTCAGTAATTGACGTAGACTTATACTTTAATTGTAGAGCTTGATCTTCTTTAATCTCTATTAATTCTAATTCTCCAAACGCATAAAAATGAAAAGGGAACTCTCATGCATTTATCGAGAGCCACTAATAATCATTCAATGAGCCGCATGTGGCTTGCAAGTCGCAGCTTGGCCCCCCATGCTCTATACACATCAGGAGATTTTAACAAGTGACTCAAAGTTTACTAGGAAGATCGATAGTCTGACAGTTCAACACTTACTTTGTCTACTTAGGGAATCTGCAGACGTGGTGTCCTTTTTGATCCCAACGACTGACTCACTTTCCTGCTTCTCAGCACGACACGTCACAGCTTCGGCCGAATTCATCACATCTCTTCGGTTGGTGAAGTCTGCGTCTGGAGTAAATATCATACATATAAGTTTATATTTCTCTAAATTCTGCGTTACGGGTGATGCATAAGTGTATTGGAAGTGACATCAAGAGTCACATGATCGGACTTTGGTTTTTGCAGTGAATTATGACAGGATTAAATTTTTAATTTGGTGGAATTTATTTGTAATTATTGCTGTTGTATAAGAGTAATGTAAATTAATGGGTACATACAATTTATAACAAAAAATGAATAAATAATTTTTATTTACTTCCCAAATGACATTTTCATAACAAAAGTGATTTTCCTGAAGAGGGAAATCACTATTTTTCTTGAGAATTTTGAATTCATAAAGTATGTCACTAAGGAGCTACATAAAAAACTGATTTGGGCAAAATCATAATTACGATTACAATTATAATTGTAGGCTTCCTGTAATTACACTCATAATCATAACATTTTTCTGTAATTAAACTTGTAATCACAACATTTTTTTGTAATTACGACTGTAATCACAGCTGTTTCTGTGATTGTGCCTATAATTACACCTATTTTTTGGGGGGTTACAACAATAATCACATTTTTTTTTCTGTGATTACAGCTGTAATCATAACCTTTCTGTGATTACGAACGTAATCACATCTTTTTCTGTCATTACGACTGAAAAATCTCTAACACAACACACATCTGAGCAGAAGAATTGGTAAACTATTTGCTTAAAGATAATGAGAATCGTAGATATGAAGAGTTGAGACTTTTCATCCGTGGGTATTACGGTAATTACCCATAAGAATCTGGTAAAAGTATCCTAATTACAGTGGTAATCACAGAAAAAATAGATACAATTACTGGCATCATAACAGAAACAGCTGTGATTACAGTTGTAATTACAGAAAAATGTTGTGATTACAAGTGTAATTATAATCAAATATGTGATTAAAAGTCTAATCGTAATCACTCTTGTAATTATGATAATAATCATAATCATACCTCCAGTGTCTGTGATTACAATCGTAATCGTAATTAATTAATAATAAAAAAACAAATAATGTTGATAACAAATAATATATCACATTAGTATTTCTAAAGTGACACAACTCAAAAGTCAGTTTTATTCACACCATCATAGTAATGACTATTAAAGACAAGGTAAATATCTCCTTATCAACCATCAAAACTGTATGTACCTACACTACTAGCTTCAGAGCTTCTACACCAGAAGGATCTTGTGTCACTCCTCCTGCCTTAATGCTATTCCCCCTACATAGGCAAGAGTGACACATTTTCAGTTGAGTTTTATTTTGAGTTGCGTCACTTTAGAAATACTAGTGAAATATAATAAACCCATTCCTTAGTTTTCCTCGAAGGAAATGAAAAAGACACACCTTCATGTTGAGGAAGTAATGAGTTAAGGACATGCTCCTTGCCTTTGTGTGCACTGTCTGGAGGATCTTCCTCTGCCTCGAACGGAGACAAGCCTCGTGTATCGGCCGTCTTACCAGTTTCAGGCGCCTTTTCTCTCAATCCAACCAATTCAATCGAATCAGAATATCCTGAAAATATAATTTATTCAAATACAATAATAAAATTAGGCCCATAATTTAAATATAATAAATTATTTGTATAGTGAATTTTTGAAACGCCTGAATTACGGACTATACTCAAAAACTACAATCATAAAGTCATTTCTCAACAGGTTTCTATATTTCCTGACTCAGCATAGGGGAAAACCCTGCTAAAGACATCAAAGCAATGACTTAATCCGGGAGAACGTACAAGAAATATTGATTTTGTAGAAAGATAGCTCAAAAAATATCAATCATTATTCGTACATTTTCACAAATTTGAAATTCACCAGGTCAATGTAATAAGCAAGGTTTCTTCCCTATAGGGACATTCTTTAGAGTACAAAAAAATGTTTATTTATTTAAATGTTTAACATCGTCTTACGCATAACATAGGTTATCTATAGGTTACCACCCTTTCCTAGTCAGGATAGAAAAAGAAAAGCCACCACCATGTGTGAGAATTGAATCCAAAAACATAGGCACTCAGGGGGGCCACCTAACAAAAAATTAAAGCAGTGAAATCTATTCCAAAATTTCTAATAGGACTGCCTTTTTTTTTTTTCTTTTTTTTTTTATTATACACAAACACACACACATATATATATATATATATATATGTATATATATATATATATACATATATATACACACATATATATATATATATATATATATATATATATATATGTCTGTGTGTATATATATATATATATATATATAGGGTCTCCCCATGGTCACGTGGCTAACGCCTTCTCATGCAGGAGATGGTGGGTTCGATTCCCACCGGCGCTGCACCTTGGATGTCGGCACTAATGGCCCAGATGTCGATGTGCCGTATATATATATATATATATATATATATATATATATATATACATATATATATATATATACATATATATATATATATATATACATATATATATATATATACATATATATATATATATATATACATATATATATATATATATATACATATATATAAAAACAGTCCCATAAAAGGACTGGAGGGCACAGAGGGATAGATACTGTAGAGGTATTTGATTCCTGACCATTCAGCACACTAGAGAGATTCTGTGGTTAGTAATAAACTCCGGCCATGTGATTTCCCACTTTGCAGGTTCCTATTAATGAATTAAATAAAAGGTTGGGGCTAGGGACAGTCTGGGACCTGGAATCCAACCCATGAACACTAGAAGATTAAAATGCTCAACTTTTGAGCTCAGGTCCTCCAGTGTATTAGTCGAGCGCTCTACCACAGAGCTAACCTCATCCCTAAATATATAAACCTGTCAAAAAAACATTCAAAAGTTATAACACACAAATATTTAAAATGAATAAAAATTTATGAAAAATAATTAAAATGATATGACTTACTTGAAGAAAAATTGACAGTAGGAACTGCAGTCCTCAATAACTTCAACCTTTTTGGTGTTTGAAATTGATTGTCAGTAAAATGCCCAGAGCAGAGGTGTTTATGTTTCCTGTTCAATAGATCATCTAAATCTGCTCCGTACTCGACTGCATAAGTCAGCCATTGCATATATCTTAAACAGACACAGTCAATCAGTATTTCAATTACATTTTTATTTTAATAAGTGATTAGGTATATATATATATATTAACCCTTTCTTTACTATAGACTGCTGTATAGGGACGTACCAATACTAGTAAATACGAGTAGGTAGTTGTATACTTTTGATTCGATACTAAGTACTAATAGTATCGAATAAATCTTGCGATACTTAATGGATATCGAAACAAAAGTACTTGGTATCGAATCCAATCAGACTGACCTACTAGAAATATCAGAAATTGTAACCAAGAGTGTAGTAGCTCCAAATTTGCCAAGAGCTGTGGAGATGGAAACATTGAATGAGATTACAGCTGTATTGAAGCTTTTTGAATGCGTAACCAGAAAATCATCTGGCCAAAAGTATATAAAAATTTCCAATGCTTAATTGCTTATCTACAGAACTTAATAGCGTCACATCAAACTCTACTATCATTAAAGCCGTCGATTGCAGCCTTCAAGTGCGTGATTGATCGGTCGAACTCAAGTTGTCTTGTGGCAAGTTTTGCAAATGAAAGATCTAGGGGCATTTTGGCCAATCCTTCATGACCTGGGAGCCAGTACGTTCTAATGTGCTTGTTATCTTAGTGAATCGTTTTTAATGGTTTATCTGTCTGCAGAGATTCACATCTCCCGAGAGTGTTGTTCAGGCAAGACCTGGGCTTAATTTATTTGTAATAATATTTTCGAAATAAATCTTGAAATAACCTTAACAGGTTATTTCAGAAATAATTTATTTTAATATTATTTCTGAAGTAATTATTTCACAAAATAGATTATTTCACAATTCATGAGATATTTATTTCCGAAATGATTATTTGACGGGGTGAGAAGCCAAGGGGTACAAGTGACATTTTTAAAAAAATCGAGTTAAGTGCAGTTCTGGATAGTTAATACATACGAAATGTTGGTGGCAAAGGGATATAAGTAAATGTCTGGTATTTGCTGAGAAATAGCGGAAATAAAATCAATTACTTTAAAAATGAGCAGATTTGTTAGGTGCACAAGGGATACAAGTGACATTTGTCCCGTGTTATAAAGTGGATCTTTGAGGCACAATATCTCGAAAACCTTCGATAGGACACTGTAATTAACATGTAGGCAAATTTATAAAAAAGTAGTTCTAAAATGGAAGCTTAATTAATTTATTTTAAAATATAGGGAGATTTTTTAAGGGTTGTATTTTGGGATTTAGGCGATTGCATCAGTTCAAGAATTACTTGGGAAGGTCTTATGTCAATTTTTGTGTAAAAACTCAAAGATTGTATGCCTTAGAAAATTTATAATATACAAAAATATAAGCAAAAACGCGAATTTCTTTGAAAACTCTTATATTTAAAGGGCTGTAACATCGCTCCAAATTGACCAATTAAGTTCGCTGAAGTCTCGAAACATTAGTATTTTTATGCACTAAAAGGCAGTAACCAGGAAATAGTCGTTTATTTCGGTTAACAAGTTGAATACCAACTTTATAGTGTACAATATCCTAAATTATGAGTTTTGAGGGGTGGGGCTTAAACAAAAAGCGCAGGGGTTTTTCTAACCCCGGATTCGGATTCAGCGACCCCAGAAACATATACTAAACATGGTCTGGTCTCTGGGTCCGGACTTTTATTATTTATTTTTTTGTGTGGCTGTCATAAATTGATAATATACATGAACGATTAGTTTTTTTCTTGAACTATATAACTGAAATTTCAATTGGTGCATTGTAGAAACATAATTTAAACATTATACAGACTTACACTTATCAGGGAATTTACAAAAACGATTTAACTTTAAACAGTGATATCTCAAAATGACTATAACGTCACTTGTATCCCTTGGCTTCTCAACCATCATTTGATCAAATAATATATTCTGATATCTTAATTTATGCGAGGAATTCATCTAAATACATGTTTTCCTGTCAAGCCTCATTGAGCTGAAGTTGAAAAAATTATTTTAAAGTCTGAGTATCTGAAACTTCATTTAAATTATTTATGAAATATATATATATATATATATATATATATATATATATATATATATATATATATATATTTATATATATATTACATACTTATTATTATGTATATATATATATATATATATATATATATATATATATATATTTATTTATTTATATAAATAAACATACATTTTGTTTATATTATAATATGGATATTTATTAGGAATTAGATAAATTAATTATTTACTTCCTTTCCTTAAGTATATGTTTTTAACACTAGCAGATAGAAAAAATTAGAGCTAATGGCCCAGATTTGTCGATGTGCAGTTAAAATATATATATATTGAAGATAAGATTTTTTTTTTCGACATCTCGCGCATCGACATCTGGGCCTTTAGCGCCAACATCCAAGGTGCAGCCAGGAATTTTCTCAACGAGCCATTAGATGAGAAAAGTCCTGCCGGTGGGAATCAAACCCACCATCTCCCGCATGAGAATCTAAGGCGTTAACCACTAGACCACGGGAGACCCCAATAATAATATTAGAAGGATTATCTCCTTAACTCCTGTTTTGAGAGGAGTATTAACCATTCCCATTATTCTCATACATTTCAAATGTTATTTCATTGTGAAGTTTCGGAATAAAGTTCATTAAAGAATTTCAGAAATAATTATTTTGCATCTCTGTGAAATAATTTATTTCATTAATAAAAAATACTGAAATATCAACAATCAAACAGTTATTTCAGAAATAAAGCTTTTAGAAATATGTTGATTTATTTCAACGAATGATCAAAATATTCAAATGATTATTTCAATGAATAAATACATCTAGTTATCTGATGAAGATTGTTTTATTTAAGTATGAAATAACTTATAAAGAATTTCCATTATTTCGGAAATAATTATTCCATGAAATAACCATTTAATTTATTCGAGAAATAAATTATTCCAGTAGTGCCCAGGTCTAGTTCATGCCTATAAGAATGCCATAGAGTTCACCGGTAAAAATACAACAATTATCATGAAGCCTCTTTGCAGTGATTTCTACTTCAACCACAGCTGAGGCTCCCAATCCATTATCTGATTGAGCTCCATGAGTGAAGACAACAAAGAGTTTTTCTGAGTTAATTAGATGAAATTCATAATAAGCCTTAACAATTCGATAAACAAAATACATTACACTACAAACCTTTTCTTTCCAGATAAACTTTGATCATTTTTGGGGAAGCTGAAGAGTAGCCTGGGCGTTTTACGGCAAACCACACATTTGATGTAAATCCTCTTTTTTGGGTCCATCTAAAACACAAAGTAATGAGTTAATTTGTTATGAATTGCAGTAATTACATTAACTCGTAGAATCGAGTAAATTAAATGAAGAAAGCGTGTTTCCTACGTCCCTACATTAAGGAAGACCTGTTGAGAAATGTGAATATTTCATAATCCACAGGCCCCCCGAAAAATTGTCATTAAAATTATCAACATTACAATATTTACATTGCAAATACTGTATCCACGAACCAGCAATGTTTCTTAACACGTTGATTGCGGGAGTGCTAAACCCCAAATCACCCAAAAAATTGTAGTTTTTTTTTTTCATTGTATGATTTCATTTGTTTTGTTAATGGGAAAAAATATCTTACCCATTGGACATTCTGGATAATTTATTTCAGAAATATTCCGGAATAAGGCGCTCGAAACACTCTCTGAGACGACGGAGGAACGAATAAACCAGCCTGGAGGTTTGTAACCGATCCAAAACTTTTTAACTTTTTCTCCCAGCTTGCCAGGTAGCTCCTAAGATGCACATGTGGCGTCATGCCGCTACAGCGGAGTGGTTCGTGATGCCGCAGCCAAGGTGTTAGTGAATGGGATTGATGCAGATTTAAAGAAATTTTTCAAAACTTCTGCTACAAATGCAACTCTATCAGCTAGATTCTCCAAGATCTGTTAAAACTGGCAAGTAAACCCCATAACTTGTACAATAATTAAAATAAAAAAGACTCCCGAAACAGGCAAAGTCCAAAAAAGTCACAGATGGACCGATACTGTAGAGGTATCAAACTCTTGATACCTCAAAAAAAAAGAGATAGAGTGGTGAGTACTATGCTCCGGCCACCTGATTTTCCCCTTTGCAGGTACCATTAAAGTCTGGGTGAGCCTAGGGATGGGCTAGAACCCTACAAAACATACTCCAACCCTTAAACAACGATGCTAGCAGTTAATGCTTCACTGCACAAACGCGTTCCACACTCCTCTAAAAATGGGTCGTCCTCTACCAATCAGCTAAACTCGCCCACACCTTGTACAATAACAAGAGTAATTTATAGAAATGTCTTTATTAAGACGCTTTTATCTTTAAATTTCGTTTATTTGTTTCATACATTTCATTCTAATATTATCAATTATTATGTAATTTACAAATAATAATAACACAAAAGAAAATTGTTAACAGTTGCACACAAAATGCATAAAAATACTAGGGAAGTGCACAATATCAAATAAATGTTATAGCGTTGGGTTACTGTGATGTGGAAAATCAACAAAAAGAAATGAAACTATTAAAAGCAAAACAGGATCCAATGTAGGTAATAATATCATAACTTATATGAATTAAAAAGTTTGTTAAAAAAAAAAACTACTTGGAGCCTAAAGTAACATGATAATTAATAAATATAATACTAATATAATAAGTACAATCCTCAAATGAAGATGTACTACAATGAAATATTAAAAAATAGATTGGAACATTTGTTGAGGGGAAACAAGCAACAACAAATAATTGCAACAGAAATGGAATCAAAAATATAAAGAATCACACTTAAAACTAACTGTACATTTGTTCTGACTGGGCAAGGAAACACTTACTCATATTTATACAGATTTGAAGTAACAAAAAATTAAATACATGTGCATTACAGTGAACGTACACACATCTAATGTACAACTGTAGACATGCAACACACATTCGACTTCAAATTCAAAAACATTTAAAAAAATGGTCCAATATCTCCAAAACCTTCTCCCAAGAGAGTATTTTCCACCATGAATGCTTTGTAAACGTCACAGCATATCTGATTAGAGATAGAAGAGAAGCTTTAGAGACAGAGAAAATGTAGCATTATTTTGTACTTAAACTGTCTTCATTATATTGTGCTTTGTTGTTTTATTTATTTATTTTTTATTTTACATATTTAATTATTTATAATTCTATATTTTACAGAGAAATAAAAAAACTAACAGTTGCAAATTAAATGCATGGGAAGTGCAGAAAAAAATAATAAACTCCCATATTGCAGGGTTATTTTCATTTTATTAACTTATGCAATTAATAACAACATTCTTGCTCTGCTCACAATACTACAAGGTATAAATAATTATTTGTTAGACATTGCAGGGTTATTATTATGTAGAAATAACAAAAAAATATGTATGACAATTACAGACCTCAAGAAGAAAACCGAAATTCCTGAATAATCAATAGTTTTGCATTTAAAATATTTCACAAAAATATCTAGCATTCATTTTCTTTTCTTATGTTCATAAAAATTAAAGTCATTAAAAATAATTAACACAAACAACTTTTTTATGCCTTTCAAAGAGGCATTAGACAATAAGGCGGGCTGAGTTGTAAAACTCACCATAACAGTTATTGGAAATAAGAATAAATAAATTAATTTTGTCCTTTAAGATATTTTATAACTCATTTATTTATTGCCATAAAATTATTTAATGATTAAGACAAAACAAACAGGTAGTTGCACACCCACGCACTGATAACAATTTTGTTTCGTTCATGAGTAGCATGGTCAACGATAAAAATATGAGCTAAAGGGCATTCGATATACAATGACGTCACAACATTTAAACTCTTAATATTCTTTTATTTTTTAACAGCGTATCAACAATTGGGATATTAACGATGGCCTATCTACAGGTTGCCACCCTTTTATAATGCCAACAGCACTTGACCGGTCACCCATTCAGGCACTGGCCACGCCCGACATTCCTTAATTTTAGTGAGCTATGGGAACCGGTACATTCAACTAAACACACAATTTTTTTTTTTGTGTGTGTGTGTTTAACGGCGTATCAACATCAGGGCTATTAACGCCGGGCTATCTGCAGGTTACCGCCCTTCTCTATAATGCCAACAGCACATGGTCGGTCACCCATTCAGGTACTGGCCACGCCCGACGTTGCTTAACTTCGGTGATCTACGGGAACCGGTGCATTTAACGTGGCTATGACCGTTGGCTAAACACACTATTATACACATTCTATTAGAGCGCAGGATTACGGTCGTGCAATCTATGGATCCCAGAAATACTAACGTATATAGAAAATAATTTCGGGGGGGGGGGCTGGTACCCTCTAGGCATTTGGGGTGTAGGAAAAATGTTAAATATTTTAGTGTAAAATGATGAGTTTTGAGGTCCTCTGGACACCTAGTAGACCAGTGTAAATGTAGAAGACATCTTTTGTTGTTATAAGCTTTTACATGAAATGTTTTTTTTTTTTCGTTTTTAACGCCGCATCAACTATTTGGCTATTAGCGCCGGGCTATCTATAGGTTGCCACCCTTTTATAATGCCAACAGCACGTGTTCGGTCACCCATTCAGGTGCTGACCACGCCCGACGTTGTTTAATTTCGGTGATCTACGGGAACCGGTTCTCACCATAACAAAATTTCGAGGGGGGAGGCGCTGAAGCCCCCCTTATATACTACACGCCCATGCCTAGAACCCCCTTCCAAAGCTATAAATCAACTTCGGTAGCCTTTCGATCCAGTCCTTTGATGACTAACTCTTACGTTTTTCTTCGTTCCTGTCCAGTTCAAATTCTTTTGAATAACTTCATATCACAAAATTATTACAGCAGGAAATCATGCTATCATAGAACTATTAAACTATCGAAAGACCACAGCATAGACAACAATTTTTTTTTCCAAAGAAACCATTTGTTCTGAACCTCCCTGGACATTGCCTGTTCCTCTAATAAATTTAAAACTGACTAGATATTTGATAAACTCCGAATCGAAGAATTTGGAAAGCTTGGAATAACTTCACTTAATATTTTGTAAAAAAAGTTAAACATATACTCACAAAAAATCTTGAAAAAAGTGAGATAGAGGTCCATTATGTACTGAAAACTTACAGTACGCGAAATAATTCTCGGCCTCTTCGTCTTCTGCTCGCAAAGCTCTATTACAAACAACCGAAGATTCGTTCTCATTTTAAGTATCTTGTTTAACTATCAAATTCATTTTACTTCTAAAATCAAATAGCTTTGAAATCAGAGGTCAAACTCTTTGGGAGGGAATGAGGACAAATTTAAAATAAAATCTCAAAGTGAAGAAACATCCAGGGTGCCACAACAGGAATCCGACAGTGTCCTAAGTGGAAATTATACCATTAAAGGATAGATTTTTCCGAATGAGATCGATCTACCAGATATCATGTTAGTATCGCATTTGTAATAAATTGAATAAGCTTTGGAATATTCTTAACATTTACTAAGGTTTCCCAATCTGTTTCGAGCTACATGAGAATATATCAGAAAATCCCAAGGTAAATGTGTTTTTTCTATTTTACTTAACAAAGGTTATAGAAATGGTTTCTTTAAATTACACACGTCCAATTACCTATAAAACATGTACCTGGAAGCCAAGTAAGGCAAAACCTAAGCGTTAAGATTTTTTTTTTCGCCTGCATTTCACACAAAAACCATGTTCCGGAAGCCAGATTCTGCTGATTAACGAACTTGACCTTTCAAATTACACAAAGAATTTTTGTAGCAACTTTCATTAAAATCGTAAAAAGTCAAGTTCGTTAACGAGCAGAATCCGACAACCATAATACAGTTTTATGGGCTAAATTCGCTTGACGAAAATCTTAGCGCTTACGGTTTTTCGTTTGTAGGCTCCAGGTACAGTTGTTTAGGTTCTCTGACGTAGGGAAACGAATAAAACCATTTTCAAGGCGATATCTGTAACCCTTTTTAAAAAAAGGTCGATACAACTAGTTTTCCTAACTATTTTCGGGTTGGGTACTTAGAATCATTGACTTCAATTCGAGAAACAAATAATTCATATATTTTCTTAAATTGTTTTTTATTGCTGGTTATTTTGCTTACAGTGGGAAAATGTATTTGTCAGTAATTCTGAAATTGTAAAATGAGAAACTATTTCTTGTTGTTTGAAATAGAACTTTCCGAGCGGTATTCCAATATGCCAGGCCAGCATGTTCCAATATGCAATATTGCTGTTGGTTTCATTCTTTGGAACGGGGTTTTCTTCATTTATCTCACTTTTAGGTGTTTTTTATTTATTTATTTATTTAAGGAACACTAAGGACTCTAGGGATGAGAACGGAATCGCCATAAAATGATTTTTTTATCTTTTATTTAGAGATCTTGAGGACATAGTATATAACTATATTGCCATCCAGTACATAAATAAATTTGTTGTAAGTTTCTAATTTATACAATGTTACTTATTTAAATATACTCAATAAATATGTACACAATTATCATTAATATAATAAAATTTATATTAATTCTTAATGTATGAAAAAAATCTGTAAACTGCGATCTGTTTAATGTTTACATTTTTATTTTGTATGGCGATTAGTAAGTTATTTACAATATTCATACTTTTATTTACCATCATGTATAAATGGTGCGCTCAATTTTTTGTTATGTAGTCATACATCTTTAAGTGAGTCAATAAGTAGGTACTTCTATTGAAATTACAGTGGAGACCACGTGTCTGACATGTGTAGTGTAGTATAATTCAAGGCCTTTCATATATCATACGTTTATTCTAAACTAATACACTATAAAGGAGACATATGTTACAAGAGGAGCTGCAGCTGTTTAACCCACTCCATTTTCTTACATCAGTACGGTGAGGAATTTAGTATGAGTGTAGAGCTAACCTAACATAAAACTAATCCGAAGGTGAGATTCAGTCAGGGTTCGGTAGTGGTATCTTAATAAAACTACATTTTTTATAAGAAAATGTGTTGTTTTATTTTATTGTCGATGTTTCGGCTAGATATTAAAGCCTTCGTCAGGGATGTAAAAGAAGGAGGACAGAGTCAATACTAATTTATATACAGAAGAAATGAAAGAAAAAAACATTTAAAATGAAAGAGGATGAATGTTACATATGGTAAGTGTGTTTTATAGCTAAAGCTTAAATGCCAAGACCGGACCCTGACTAAATCTATAGGGCGCCCGCAAACAAATGAACAAGAAGGGACGTGGCTGGAGCTAGGCCTTCCCACACAAGGGCTGAATGCAGCGCGTTCACACTATCTTGTTCTTTTGTTTGCGGAAGACTATACCTTAACATTTCCATCGGCAATAAAACTAGTCCTGCTGTGCCATCTTCCATTTCTCAGGGAAGAGAGGTAACAGATCCCGAAAAATGGGGTTGTCAGAGTACCGCAGTTTGGCGGGAAGTTCATCACGTAGGTTTGGACAGAAAAGTCTTCGGGTAAATGTGCTGGGTGGGTCGGATCAAGAGTTTGGAGTCTTGCAGATTCCTGAAGAGAGAGAGCTGTTTTTGAGACGATGGTTTAGCCTTTAGGTCTTCTGTGGGTCCTCCATCTGGCGGCTGTTGTTGTGGAGTTGATGTGTGTTCACACCTACTATGAGCTTGGTGGAGATTCTCAGCCGATGTACACGGACGTCTAAGAGTAGGTACAGAGCTCTGCTAGGACAGACCTCCTATTCCCACTAAGAGCCTTGATGATGGCTTCAGAGGCAGTTTGTGTCCATTCATCTGCGTCATGTTCATTCAAACTCTAATGTGAGCCTTATATACGGTGAAGAATAGTGGACCCAGCGCCGAACCCTGCATGGTAGTATTAGTCCGTAGAAATGGAGAGTGTTTGAGGGTGGATCGAGTAGTAAATTATTCTTAGGGTGGTCACAGGCAGGATGCATATGGATAATGTGATTATTGAAGTCTTGACGTTTAATGTAACTAAAGCTGCAATGTCCCCTCACTACAGGGCGTGTTTCGTCATCATGTGTCGCTTTTCATTCGTGAACTGAGCAGCACTCCGGTGCTTGGAGGAGACGTGATTCTTCAAATTGGAAGGGTTGGTAGCACTGAAGCTGCAGTATTTGCAAGAGTGCTTTTTACTGTCCGCATGCTTGGTCATTATGTGAACTTTGAGTATGTTCTGCTCTGTAGTCTTGTAGTCGCATAGACTGCACGAGAACCGCCTCTCGCCGCCATGCTTAGTCTTCACGTGTCTATTCAAGTGCGACACGTGTACAGCGCTGTAACTGCACTCGGGGCAGTGGAGCGGCCTTTCTTTGGAATGCTTCGACATCACGTGACGCTTGAGGCTTATCAGTTCTGCTGTCCTGTAAGTACACTCGGTACAGGAGAAAGGTTTCTCGCTCGAATGCTTCGTCAACATGTGTCGCTTGAGATTGCTAGCCCAGAAAGCGCAGTAGTCACAGTGTGGGCAGGAATGCCTGTATTTATCTGGAGGGGCGGTATTCTCGGCAGATTCCGTACTGTGCTGAGGTTCGACAGGTTTAACATCTTCTTGAAGGCGAGAAAACTCTTCGTCGGAAGTTGGATCTGAAACAAAGAACACTAAAATAACACATCTAACCATATTTTCATATAAAGCTTGACTCGGGTGTGTTTATTTATTTATTTATTTAATTTTTAACGTCCATTATTATTAACTAAGAATTTTGGGACGGGTTATCTATAGGTTACCACCCTTTTCTAACCAGGATAGAGCAAAGTAGGGCAAACTGTGATTAATTTCATGACTAATGATTGAATGAGTAATCGGGATGTGACTAACGATTGATGATTGATCAATCATATTTCTCCATGACTAATGAGTGACGACTGACTGCTTTCTAGCGTATGATTGATGATTAATGATTAAACATGCTTTGGCTAATGAATGATAATTACAGACTAACCTTAATCAGATTAATGATTAAAGACTAAAAAAAAGGCCTTGATTTACGATTGACGTTGAACTGGTTCATGAAGGAATTCCAAACCCCAATGTATAGATAGTATGTATAAACAAGTTGGTATTAGCCTAATACTAAAAGTATTTACAACGTTAGTCATGTAATATAAGTCAGGGTTTTTGTAGCATTTTTCCCTTTAGAATAATTGTTGACCTAAACCTAAAGTATTTCCATGTTAAAACTAGAATTAGTTTGTTTTTTTGGTGTAGAGGTACACACGTGTTATTGTTATCTTTTTGTTTTATACCAAATAAAGAAAAAACAAACGTTAGTCATGTCAATCATTAGTACAGACTATCAATGATTGACGAGTAATGATTGATTGATTGATGGCCATATGATTAATATGGCCTATGATTGATGATTAACTCGAGTTGTGATTAACTTATTTTATCCTATGATTGATTAGTCATAAGTAAAATTTAATCGATTTGTCAATCATTTAGTTGATTTGTGCCCTTCTTTGGGGTAGAGCTGATGCCTTTTCTTTTTTCTAAAGAAAAGCCACCATCCCATGGTGGGAATCAAACCCAAGACCTTTGGCACGTAGAGTTAAGTGCACACGCCTTAACACTCACGGTCATCGGGCCTTTCCGGGTGTGTATAAAAAAGCTCGTCCCGCAGAAGCTGTTTAACTAAGCTCATTCCTAAGAAAGATTGGTAATTGATGTCACATTTTTAACAAATTGACTTGAATAATCTTTTTAAATAAGAAATCAAACCGAATGGTTGGGTCTTTTTTACTTTACCCACGCCAGTTACTTTTATTACTAAAACAGTTATTTATCGTATCATTAAGTTAATAGTTATGAAGAAAAGATGTTTAAACTAATAATTAGTTTAAATAAATTATATATTCAACAAATGCAAACAAAAGAAAAATTGAAAATACAAATGGTTGATTATTCCGGAGGCCAATAGGCTTTTATTGATTTTAATATACAGTGAAATAGATCTTCGTTTTCGTACCTTCTTCTGAACACAAACTCATAAAGATAGGAGTCAATGAGGGACCTTCTCGTTCCGCATTCCACTTTGTTTCTTCGTTTAGCGGAGGCCCACAATGATTCGATTCTTTACCAACAAAGCACAACAAACACAACTTCAACGTGTCTTATAATCTATAACCTCTTTCATGTATAAACTTTATGTAGCCTAGCAAAAAATTGCACTTTAATATTTTTAATGAACGGATAACTAAATTATTAATATTTTTTTTAGAATTGTTCTGGAGTATGGTCACATTCCTACTGAACCGATTTAGTTTATGTTTACAAGACAACTTTGTCCATAGACGAGCTACAAAGTATGAAGTTTTAATGCAATATAATAGTTATTTTAACCATTAGGGTCATATTAGTGGAAGTGTCTGGAATACCCCCCTCCCTTTAGATGGACCAATATTGTCTAATAGCGTCCAGTTATTTCCCAAGGAATATTCATTCAACGCAGAATAATATGCTTTAAAGAAGTTTTGAAAACAGGTAGGCTTGTGAAAAAGCCTATTTCTCATAAAGACTTACAATGTAAATTGAATTGGAGGATGGTACCTATCAACGGACAGTAGTGGATCATAAGTAGAGGATACTTGAAGATTATCATTGGATGAGAAAACAAGATCCAATAATACACCATTAATTGCATTAAGTTGTTAAGTGTTAGGCCTTGAATTTCATCATATACATAACACTTTAACAATATTTAGATTCAGGCATTTCTTGCAATCCTCTATTGCAATATACCCTCAATGCTTCTTAAATTTAAATCGCCACAAATAATAATTTTAGCATTACTATATGCATCAATAAAAACAGTAACTGTGTAGGTAGTCTTCAAGGTGGAAAATATATTCAACTAGCTGTTACCCAGTGTGCCATGCTACACCTAATTTCTGTCTATGAGTCTCCCCGTATCAAGATCTGATTGATACCTGGTTGTCTATACCCAGTTACGAAAATCGGTCAAACGATGTGAATTGTTTTAGTTCATAATGATACCCGGCAGAGGCCAGCACAACAGCACTTCATCTAACAGCACATGACAGAGGCCAGTAGTTGTCGATTCAAAATGGCCGTCAATTATTCGTCAGTTCAGTGTAGCCAATTTTTCTTGAACAAAACTTTTGACCTTTTGACAAAATTTTGAAATTTGACTATTTTGACCTAGCCTAGGAGATTTCTCGTATCAAGACCTACCTGTGTGCCAAGTTTGGTCAATATCGGTCAAACGGTGTAGATTTTTATAAGGAACAAACAAAGAAATAAATAAACAGACAGACACGTGATTTTTATATATAGAGATAGATAAAGCTAGAGCTAAGGGAAATCTAGAGCTCTTCCAAGATGTTATTCTTGCAATAAAGGCATTCAGAAAGTATGTCCTTATCAACCGTGATATCAATAACTGCTTCTATTCCTTTACTAATGGCACGATGTATATGAAGGGAAACGCGCTAAGTAAGAACAAATACGAGAAGTTATCTACAATTAATATAGATAAACATGAAAAAATTACTAAGTACGAGGAAAATAAGGATGAAAGCAGTACCTGTTGATGGGAAAACAACAAGTGGGATGTCAACTTCTTCTTTGATAATCACCATTTGCGGCTCGCCACCTGTAGAAGGCAATATTCTCATTTAGTTTGTAACGGTTATCAATTGACAATAAAAAAAAAATATGAGAAAATTAAATCTTAAATACAGTTTAACTTCAGCATTCTATAAAACTCTTATCACCCCCAAAACTATTGTCGGTTTTAACAAGTGCTAAGATTCGGATCGGTACAAACGCTGAGCATCGCGTACAAAGTGCTGAACTGCAACACCCAGTGATCTCAAGGTTTCGCACTCGTGAAGCTTTACCGAACACTCAATATAAATTCTTTAGAAAAAAGAAAAGGCATCACCCCTATCCTGATTAGACAAGAGTGGTAACCTATAGATAACCCGTCCTAAAATTCGTAGTTAATAATAAATGCACGTTGAAATTTAAATAAATAAACAATATAAACCGTATCAACTATAGCCCGTTCAGTTAGATGGAATAGATCAAATCCCGCATGCGCGAAATTTTGCGGGAATTATTCCCAACGGGTCCGCCATTTGCATTACTATTTCAATGAACAACACGCTACGTGAATCTCAATAAAAACTGATTATGTCTCTTTTAGGACAGAAGGCTTTGGTAGGCCAGGCAAGGGAGATAGTGTATAATATTTATCAATACTTAGCCAAAGCTAAGGCTCAAAACAGTTTAAATAGATCGTTAGAGGTAGGGGATAGGGCGTGGCCTATATTCCGGTAGAGATTTGGCGGTAAATATTCTCTCAGGCATAACCTTATCACTATGAAATTTAAAACATTTTCAGCCTTAGCTTTGGCTAAGTATTTATTTTAACGTCCATTTTTATTAACTAAGAGGCTAAGTATAGATAAATGTTAAACACCATGTCCCATATCTAACCTCTCAAAGCGTTTCCTTGCCTTAAACGAGACATAATCAGTTTTTATAGTGATTCACGTTAAGTTTTTAATCATTCCAAGCTTTGCAAAGGGCGGAATAGAAAGGAGAGTGCTTGGAGAAATTCCTGCCGGCGTTCGCGCATGCGAAATTGAACTCCTGGGCTTATCTAAGCAGGCTATAACCCTCCGTGAACTGTGAAAATAGTTTCGAGGAGAGCCTGGTGGTCCGACGACTGTAAAGTCTTATAACATGTTGATTTAAATACATTTTTATCATATGAGTCAGTTGCAGCGCTAATGGCCCAGTTGCCGGTGCGCTGTTAAAAAAAAGTTTTTATAGTTTTTTTTTTTTTTTTTTTTAATTATTTAAGGCTGTTCATTGAATACTTTCTTTAAACTTAAGTTTTATTTGGAGGAGATAGTTTCGATTGCGAAAATAGAGATTTTCAAAGTTCAGGCGTGTGGGGAGTAAAACTACATTTAGATAAAACCTGTGTTATATTTTTTCCGCTTTTAGCTTGAGGTTCAAGCATTCAACAAGGTGAAAAGAAGAAGGAGAAGTTAGCTTTTTGGGCGTTTAATTGTTTCGGAATTTATCTCGTTTAGTTAAAAAAAAAAAAAATAAAAAAACTAAAAAAAAAAAACTTTTTTTTTAAATTTCGTTTATAAACAATTAAAATTTGGGATACATATAAAAATCCTCCCAGCTTCCTTTTATATAGAAAAAACGATTCTCATACGTTGGGCACATTAATAAAGATTCAGAAATAGTTGGGAATTAAATCAGGGAATAGTAGGGGTTCGGCAAGGAAAAATCTTAATTCAGGACGTTTCGGCTACACTTTGGCAGCCTTCCTCAGCAAGGAATGGCGGGGCGAAGAAAATATTCTTCCTATAGTCCTCGTTGTATATTTTCACCATGGTCACTTAACTGCTTAACTTTGGGTTTTCCCTACCCGCGGCACTCATTGCTGACGAAGGCTACCAAAGAGTAGCCGTCCTTAATACAGATTTTTACAAAAATCGTATTGATGTTTTCCTAGCCGAATCCCAACTATTCCCTGATTACTTATCACCTCGACGGCTATCTATCTACAAATCAATACAAAGTTTCGTAGCAAGGAATTAAACATATCGGACTGTCCGGGCAAATTATTAATTTTCTTCCGGATGAAGTATAGATATATATATTATTTATTTTATTAGAGTCACGCTGGACTCCGGAAAGAGTACATGGCCACGAGAGGACTTCCTAGCAAGAAAGAGGTGTGAAAATATGCACGAAACATGTCGGGCCTAATAAATGAAGTAGTTTTATAAATTAAGAAAGGAATGACTGCTTTAACAACCTCAAGCCTCCTAAGATCTGAGAGAATTTATATATATAGAATATTTGCAGCCGACATTCAATAGTTACACAAATTCTGGAGCATTAAGACTACGAGACATTACAGCCGACAACTTTGGACCAACAGGACTATTCTCAAAAAATTGTAATAAATTGTTTTCTATTTTGAATGCTTGTTATAATTTTTTGAGAATAGACTTCTAGGATTCTACCACTTCTACGTATACAACGTCCCGTTGGTCCAAAGTTGTCGGCTGTAATGCCTCGTTTATTTATGTCGTTTTAATGTTCCAGAATTTGTATAGCTATTAGATATCGGCTGCAAATATTCTGTAATGAGTTTAGTGACCCAGTAAATGTTATAATTGAGTAATTATTTACATCCCATGTATTCCCTAAACCGAGTGATAACGCCTCCAATCCTATTGAACGGAACCTCCTTACTTTGAGCAGTTTTTTATTCTCCCCGCTACTGTAGCTGCAAAGGTAATGTCTCTCATACTTAGGAGAAATATCTTCAATACAGTTATTTATAAAGATAATTCCTGAAATGAATTGTGCAGATAAGGACGCTTGCCAAAAGTTGAATGTGCTCGACTATCGTAAGCATTGCTGCAGGCTTTTACGTACAACGCCTGAAATATTCGCGAAAAATAAACAACATGACAAGGATGAAGTGCATAATTATTTTTACACCATATAGAAGGGAGTAGACTTCCACATACCTCTGATAGGGCTGGATTCGGTCATTTTTCAAGAAGGTAAACACGAATTGAAGATGTTGATAGTAAAATAACCTTCTCTTTACGTAACCTACAAGATCATGACTTAATGAATAACAACAGCTATTTACTGCCAGTTAATATTTTAGGCTAGTAAAAAAAGTCCGACTCGCAGAAACTGCGTCATCTTAGTGCGGTACCGTTCATGTCACTAGTGCCATTAGTAAAGGAATTAAAGCAGTTATTGGTAGGTTTTGACCTTCCGTGAAAAAAAATTTCAAAGAGAAGTAATATAAGATTTTAAGTGCCGCAATAGGAAACTGATTAAATCCTAGGCGGAAATAACTCAATCCTTTTTATATTAGCGTTTGATCTTGCAAAATAGATGCCATTCTTTTAATGTAAGTTTGATAGATTGGAGTTTATTTTCTGTCAATTGTGCCCATGGATTTCGCCAGAGGAACGAAACTAGACGTAAGAATATATTAACACATAGAAATCACAGGTCACAAAAGTGATCGGAATTTTCGGTTTTTCTTAATTCAAAGCACTTTTTTTGGCATTATCGTATCAACTTTATTCTTGTGTAGTAGAAAATAGTCAGTGCTAACCCTAATAAGGTCCCCACAGCTGCATGTTTCACCTCAGTAACCGCGAGCATGAGGTGGTAAATACCGACGTCAATTGAGACTCGTTTGTGTTTAGATTCTATTAATTCCATTAATATTTATTTAAAATAGTTGTTGGGACAACTTTACATATAGCCAGAACACTTTCTAAAAAAAACATTTATTGCAACAAACTTTAACACGACTTAGAAAAATAATTTTGACTTGTATACTATACGGGGATAGCGATAGGGTAAACAAGTTTAGAGGGGATAAACATTTGAGTTATTACTTCCTTGATGTGGGGGGGGGGGGGCGAGGTTAGCTCAGTGGTAGAGCACTGGACTAATATCCTGGAGAACCTGAGTTCAAATCCCGAGCAAGCACTCAAGATTTTTTTCTATTAGTGCAAGGGGAAAATCAGGCGGCCGGAGCATAGTACTGATCACACTATCTCCCTAGTGTGCCGTATGGTCATGAATCAGATACCTCTACAATATCTGCCCCTCAGGGCCCATGTGGCCTGTTATGGGACTGATATTTTTTTACTCCCTTGTTGTGTGTACATACAAGTGTTGAATTCTGTATATGGTTTTTTTAAAAATAAATATATACATATAAACTTACTAAACTATATGTAAGCTATATCTCTGTTTACAATTAATTCACATATTCACTTGGGTTATATAACATCAGCAAATAAATAAGTTTTTTTTTACTTTATTTATTTTATTTCATTTTTTTTTTGTATCATGTTGTGATTTTTGTCTTTTTAATTTTACGTAGCATGTTTTTTATTTGATTTTTTTCCTTTTTTTAGTTATTATTTAGTCAAACTTATACATATCATTACAAAAAATATAATAATATACTATAATATAAATAAAAAAAATATAATAAAGTAATTACATATTTTAACAATACAAATTAAATACATATTATTTAAAATTACAATTATTTTAATAAATATTTACATAAGAACTTTCGAGAGTTATATTTACAGTTATACTGCTTCACTATATAATATGGGGATTGGTAGTTGAATACACTACAGTATCTGCTCGTCTGGGCAATCGCGTCCGAGAACGGGTCTAATACACTATATGTAATCATTTATTTATTTTAATAGAGTGCTGTGCGTTTGGGACACCAGAATAAATGAGCGAGGTTCGTAATTTTTACGTGAAGTATTTAGGTGGTGTCTTAATGCTTGAGAACAAGGCAAAGTTTAATCACAAAAATAGGACAAGAATGTGGTTAATCACTTTTGTTCTTCGAGTTGATATGACGTTTCGTCTTGGTATGACGTCTCAAATTTTCGAGTCGATATGTGGAATAGTCACAATGAGGGCACGTGTGAGGCTTACCAGTACTATGTTTAGCCATGATGTGACTTTTTAAACTTGAACGACAAAACGCCCTAAAGTCACATTGTGAACAGGGATAAGGTCTGTCATTAGTATGTTTTAACGCTATATGTTTCTTTAATTTATGATGCTCAACTGCACTATAGTCGCAATATGTGCAGGAGTAAGGTTTTTGATGGGTATGTTTTGACATGATGTGACGGTCTACATGTTTGACAATAGTCGAAGAGTAATCACAAAAAGGACAGGAGTGTGGTTTGTAATTATCGTGTTTAACCAAGATGTGATTTTTTAAGCTGTGAGGATGAGCTGAACTGTAGTCACAAAACGGACAAGAATATGGTTTAAAGCTAGTATGTTTTGCCATGACATGACGTTTCAAATTTTCGTAACGATTTGTACTATGGTCGCAATAAGAACAGGAGAAACGTTTCTTCTTAGTATTTTTAGCCGTGATCAGACTTTTTAAACCTGCAGAACCTACTGCACTGGTGTCGTTGTTTTTAGCCGTGATCTGACTTCTTAAACCTTGAGAACCCATTGTACGGTGATCGTTGTTTTGAATTGATTGACAAGTTGAATTTGTGGGTTCGGATATTTTTGTAGTACACGTCGAGCCTTGACTATGCTGAGTAGATAGTTGTTTGTTAATCAAATCACTACTATGGACTTCTCCTAAGCCAACTCCTTCGTCGGCGTCTGAAGAGAAATTACCTGCAATGTCAGGACAAACAATATTAGTACATTAATAAATAAAACATACATACATATATTAACAGTTTTATTAGATTTTATGCATTCAATTCAACAAAAGGGGTGCACTTAAGATCTACATTGACAACATCTAATTCAGCCTATCTTTGTTCGATATGCTCCATCGAACCAGATACCGAAAATAATCATAGTTCAAATTTTTATATGTATGTGTGAGTGTTTATCTGTGTATGCGACTTTTAACACTGTAGCGGTCACTGTTTTTTTTCCATGAGACTTGTTATATAGCAGTCCCGAACAAACGATGGGACGTGTTCGCTAATCAGCAAAATTATTAATTTGTCCATACCGGCCGCAAATTTGTGGCTTAATGGCACAAAATTGGCTAAATATTTTGCCCGACCAATGAGGAAAGATGTATTGTGAAAATAGGCAAAATCGATTAATACTTGTGGCGAGTTTGTTGAGTTGTTGTCCGCCACAGTCGTAATGTTTGCTTGCTTGCAACAGATGTGGGATAGAATTCTTCCGTTATGCCTCATTATCACAACTCCTATGTAGGGCCTCTCCCGCTATGAGCAGTCAGTTCTTCGACACGTCAGTCAGTGTACACATCATCTAAATTTTTTTATCTATCTATATATATAAATCACGTGCATGTCTGTTTGTTCCTTATACATTTTTAATCGACAGCCATTTTGAATAATGTTTCAAATTTATTTGTTGGTTATCTTGATAATTAGAATAACTAGAACTCATTGATGTCTTTACATCATTATATAATCATGTAATGGAGTTTATTTCAATTTTATATCAACAGTCACTGTCTAACTAAGGAGCGCTGGCCTTTCTTTGATAAGAGCAAACTCGCAGCCTTTGGTGCTGGCCTCTGTCGGCTGTATCACGAGGCAGCATGTGACGTGAGGCCTGCGTGGAGTGAGAACCTGTGTTCTACCTCTTTGGAACTGAGTTACATTTTTATATTTTATATTCGATTCGGAATTTGCACTTCTTTTAAATGATTACTATCCACAAAATGATAGTCAATTTTCTTCTCCATTTTGCATGTAACACTTCCCTTATACAGTTTAAGATTTTTATTCTTTTTTTTCCATGGTCGGTAGGCCTTGGTTATGAGAGGCGTCGGTTGCTAGAGTGAGTCTGGAATAAGATGACGTAGAAGCACGTGCCTAGAGAAAACAGTTTTAGCAAGTATGGGGTTTCCAGCCTTTATGGAGGGACTGAGGCGTCTTTTTATGTGATAATGAAAATGAAGAACCGGTAGTACTAGGAGGCGGCATTTACTTTCCCAGTATAATCAATTTAGCTATAACATGTGATTGGAACTCCATGTGGTAGGCATCTAAAACTTATTTGTGGGACAAATGTGTGAGTAACCCATACACTTTTATCTTCTTCTTCTGGACACCAGGCTCCACGCTTTTTTTTTATTTCCACGCCTCATTTAAATTTTTGTTTGTTGGTTATAACTGCAATGAGTGCAAGTAACTATATTGAAATTTATAGCATGGAAATTTGGGAAAGGTTTAAGTTTACTATTGCTAAATAAGTTATTGGCAATGCCAGATTACTAAAATTTTATGTCTTGTTGTAATTTAATATTCGTTAATAGTAGTGGCAATGCCAGTTATTGGAATTGTATATGTAGTTGCAATTTAATATTTCTTCAGTATGTGTTTTCTATGCCAATTTATTGGATAGATATAAATTTTAGTCTTATCGTAATGTATTATTTACAAGTAGTTATTGGACAGGCCAGACTATTGAATTTTATGAGTGGTGAGAATTGAGAATTGTGCTTTTTCCCAAATTACACATTATATTTTATATATATATATATATATATATATATATATATATATATATATATATGTATGTGTATTTATACTTTTATTGAGAGTCTATTTGTGCTTCTTCCCAGATTACTAATAATATCTGGTGTATATACATACAGGGTGTCCCAAATAAGACGGCTCAAACTAATTTTGCGGCCAAACGGTTGGTCTCAGAAAAAAATGTCAGAGGCAAAAGTTGTAGGGCTTGACCTAAGCTTTCTAAATAAATATTGACCGATAAATATTAACATATTGACCGCGCATGTGCGCTCGGCGCTAGATTAAATGTTGGGGTTTGCAGATGACCCCTATTATCATGCACATCATTTTAAAGGGAATTAAAAAACAAACCCTTTGCTGCAAACTGCACTTCGATATCTTTAAATTCAAATGAGTTTCGTGCGATTGACATTTTATTGTTTTAAAAGATTTTTTGGAAGCACTTACAGAGGTCGGTTATGAATGTGTGATACATGACTTTGAGGTATTTTTTCCTCAACTTTCTGAAAAAAATATGGCCGATCCTCTAAAAGAAATATTTTTCCTAGTAACTTTAATAAAATTGAAAATAAGACATATTTTTTAAGTATTTATTCTTTAGGGATTAACTAAGCTAAATCTGATCATTCATGTTATCTATCTAATCCATTGGATCCAATATTCCTTATTGGATTATGGTTCATTATTTTACTATTGTTCATTATTAGTGTAATATTCGCGTTCAACCATGAAATTCACAAGTTGTGAGATTGTGGATATGATTATTTTTTTCGGGGAGTGTTTCATTCCTCCTAGAACCTGGCTATCCGTTGGTCTATCGGGATAAATTGTGCATGGTTTTTTTTTATGTACTGATATTGTTTAAATAAATAAAAAAAAAAAAATCGGGATAAATTGTACCACCCCAGGTGTTGGTAAGTGAGCCTTGCAAATTAAATTTTTTTAAAATAATTTTAATATTCATTTAAGTCAAATTTAGCGGTACAAGCACTAGACAGATATAAACAAATTCACACCGTTTGACCGATTTTGACGTAACTCGGTATACAGGTAGATCTTGATACGAAGAGAGTAATAGGCAGAAAGTAGGTGTAGCATGGCACACTGGGTAACAGCTAGTAAGTAATAAAAACCGTATTTAAAAAACGCTTAATCAGTCGTCAAACAATTTCTGGCGACCTTGACAGGACTTTACAGAGTCAGCATAGGCCGTAACGTGAAATTTGCGTCTTGTGTAACTCGACTGTGAATAATACTTGTGAGGTTTCCAGATCGCCGTAAACCACTACAATTCCAGGCTTGCTGTCTATACCTTTCAAAAAATAACTGACCTATCATCAAAAATAAATTCGATATAGTGCGACAACTGGTCAGGCGCTTGCACTTTACAAAAATCCGATGCGCAGGAACTGCGTCATCTTAGCGCGGTTCCGTTCCTATCGCTAGTGTCGTTAGCAAAGGTGCCGAAGCAGTTATTGGTAGGTTCCGATCTTTCATGAAGAATATAAAATTACATCTTAAAGAGAAGAATGATTTGAAGCACCACAACAGGAAACAGATAATATTCTAAGCGGAAATGACTCCACCCACCTTCTTAACGTTCGCCATGGGAAACACTATTACCAATACGTTTCTCATTTTCATACCTTAGTATATTAAAATACGAATTTTACTATTAAATGCAATTAAAAAAACAATAACCAATTAAAACGTTAGGTAAACAGTGACAAAACCCCGTTGAAATGAACAATACTTAATGTTTTGAAGTTTGGAGCACTTATTTCTCGGATTGACATCGCCCCATCGAAAATTACATCTAGACCTTTTTTGTAGGGAATTTAGTAAGGTTTTGAATGGCCACTCCCCACGAGTTTTCGAGATATTTTAGAAAATATACGAAAATCCCAAACATTTTCATGCCTGTTATTTATATATTTTATATGAATATCAAACGTCTGGAACAACTTTCAGCAGAATTAATCGTTCCTGTGTTTCATTCGTTTTACTACGTCAAGAAATCTATAAAATCTGCAAGCATATCAACTCGAAAACGTAAGCTTTACTTTTTTTTCGCGCGAATTTCCCTCCAAAAACTATCTTCCAGTAGACGGATTCTGCTAGTTGACGGACTAAAGTTCATCAAAATCGGACCATTTTTGAGCCGTCAGGAGCGCGAACAGACAAACATATACATATGTAAATATTTACATATATATATATATATATATATATATATATATATATATATATATATATAAATTTGAATCACATATATTTTCGTGATCCATGGGGTCTGAAACGAAAAACGTTCTAGTCGGCACTTCAGGATTGCGTCACAAAGTCAACCTCATAAGTGGGTTCCCTCTCTTTGGAGGGAGGGAGGAGCCGCGCTAAAACGAATGAAACCATTTTTACGGCGCATCAACATCTAGGCCATTAGCGCCGACATCCAGGGTACAGCGAGGAATTTTCAATTTTTTCAACGAGTTGTGGGATGAGAAAATTCCTACCGCGAGAAGAAAATTTAGAAGAGAATCAGCGAGAAGAAAATTTAGACGGACCCGTCTTCCTCAAGATTACTCCTCCTACAAATACCTGCGTAACCTCACCCAATCCTCCATCCGTCGAGCTAAGTCCCTCTACGTCCACCAATGCCTATCCAATGCTCCTGACTCTAAAACAAAATGGTCAATCCTTCGTAAACTTTCCCTTTGCAAAACTAACCGTCCTTGCTCTATCTCAGTATCCCCTGATGTTCTTAATGCTCACTTTGTATCTTCTCCCTCAGTCATATCCAGTCCTCCTATGCCTTCCAAACTACCTTTTAATTCCAACAACTTCTACTTCTCCTATATTACCCCAGAAGATCTTCTAACCGCGGTCCTTCAATCCCGAACCAATGACTACGGTCCAGACTCAGGCCTGCTTACCCGCAATCCTTCCTATCCTTCTCCACATATACAACTATTCCCTTCAAAACTCGACTTTTCCTTCTCAATGGAAAACAGCGTTGGTTCGCCCTCTTAACAAAATATCAAACCCCTGCTCTCCGAAGGATTTCCGTCCTATCTCCCTTCTATCCAATCTTTCCAAACCTTGAGAGCGCCTGGTCCAATATCAAGTATCCAACCACCTTGAACAAAATAATCTCCTTAACCCTCTCCAGTCTGGCTTCCGTCCGTCATACTCCACTCAATCAGCGCTCATAAAAATCACCCATGACATTCAAACTGCCATAGATAACCAACAGCTCACTATTCTAGTTCTCCTAGATTTTTCAAAAGCATTTGATACCGTAGACCATCAAATCCTCCTCACCAAACTCCAATCTCTTTCCTTTTCCAACAGTGCCATTAGCTGGTTCCAATCCTTTCTATCAAATCGATCCCAATACGTGGTCATCCCCGACAGCAATCCTTCTAGCCCTCTTCCTCTTTCCCGTGGTGTACCCCAGGGCTCCTCGTTATCCCCAACTCTATTTTCTGTTTACATCAATGATCTTCCTCTTTCCATAGTTCATTCCAAGTTTCATCTTTACGCTGACGATACCCAAATCTACCTATCCTTTAAGCCCTCTTTGCTACGAGATGCTGTAGACAACCTGCTAGTAGATCTTAATAACATCAATGCTTGGGCCGCGGCTAATAAGCTTTCCGTGAATCCAGACAAATCCAAAGCCATTGTTATAGGCTCCCGATCCCTCATAAGTTCTACTTCCCCTTTTCCAGCCCTTTACCTTAACAGTATCCCTATAAAATATTGTAAATCAGTTAAAAATCTTGGGATCATATTTGATCAGAACCTTTCATGGAAAAATCATATTTCCCGTCGGTCCATATTTATCCTGAGACAGCTCAACCTCTCCCGCCACCTCCTGCCAACAAAGACCCGTCAACTCCTCGTAACTTCCCTATTATTCCCCCAGTTTGACTATGGTTGTTTGGTGTACGGTGGACTTTCTGGCGATCTTGAGGCAAAACTCAAACGCCTCATGAACTGTTTCATTCGTTTTATCCTCGGGATCCCCAGAGACTCCCACATATCACATTTCTACCAGGAGCTAAATTGGCTATTCCCTCTTTATCGTCGTCAGTACTTCCTCGGCTCAGTCCTTTACCAAGTAATTCAATCCCGTAGACCTTCTTATATTTTTCAACTTCTTAAATTTAAATCCTCGGTTCACCCCCGTAACACCCGATCTCGTCCTTCCGATCTTTATATTCCTTCCCACCGAACAGCAATATTTGAAAAATCATTCGTCACCCGTGCCACCTCGCTATGGAATTCCTTGCCTTCGTTTGTCCGCCATTCTACCAACCTAGAAACCTTTAAATCCCGACTCTTCCACCACCTTCTATCCCTCCAAGTTTTACCCAACCCCTAGTCTATATTGAAGCTGTACACTATATATTGATACTGATAGCATTTATAAGTTTTTAAGTTTATACGTACAATTCAAAATTATTTTGTAATTTCAAAATTATTCCTATGGGACTTGTGTCCCGGAATAAGAATAAAACTTTAGATTTCATTTCATTTACCGCCGCGGCGCACAGTGGGACGAATGACCAATCTAGGTGGAAAAAATTAATGTTCGAAATTGATGAAACTGTTGTATTTAGTGTAAAGGGAAGTATTTCATGGAACCGTATTCGAGGTTGTTTTGATTTTTGCAGGCGAATTCCAAAGTAAACACAACGCTGTAAATAGTATTTGATTCGACGGGTTACATTTGGTTTAAAGTATTCAATCTTTCAATTGAGCTCTGTACATCATCGTACGGATATTTTTTTCATTTTTAGTTTTTTATTAGTGAATATATACTACTGTTATTCAAGCAAGTGATTCTCCAAATAATTAGTTTATAATTTGACCCATTATTATAAATTTTTTTACCATGCTTTAAAATAAGGCATTTTTAAAACTTAAAAGGACTCTTACTAAAAAGTACCTCAAAGTACCTCTGTGAAATTTATGGTACAGGTTATTCAGAAGGTATATGAGAGAAAATTGAAACACTCAGCTGCTTTCGCCTGCTTATGTGTTTTGTGGAAAATAAATTCTATTTCCGCGTAGGAAGCTATTTAGTATTTGGTGAAATTGTAAGGATGTAGATTCAATATATATTGCCATATTTGGAAACGTTTGAGGTAGTAAATATTATTCTAACGTTTTCAGCTACATTAAAGACTCATTTAAACTAAAAAATTGCGAAAATGAAAATGAAATGGCACGAGGCTGGAAGATATCCGGACAGATTTATAATTGAAAATAATGATTTGCAAGGCAGCATGTTCATGTTCGAATACTTGTTTCAAGATATTTTGCCATCTACTCCTCAGTCGATTTCGGACGCTCTATTAAACGATTCGATGACTGCTATGCCCGAGCAAAGTTAAATAAAGCTAAAGGTATTATAAAGTCACGCAGTACGGAAGAATTAGCATTCGCCATAGAAGAATCTGATAGGAATTCGGTGAAGATTCGATGCTAAATCTTATCAGAGAAATAGTTCAATCTCCCTCAGAATTTGCAACTCAAATGAAGATAATGATTTAGTGAAACTAATCATATGTGTATTTTTTCTAATAAAGAGGCCCTTGCTTTGATGGTAGACTACAAATTTATTTATTTAAATTTTAACGTCCATTTATTATTAACTACGAATTTTAGGACGTGTTATCTATTGGTTACCACCCTTTTCTAGCCAGGATAGGGATGATGCCTTTTCTTTTTTCGAAAGAAAAGCCACCACCCCTAGTGGGAATCGAACCCACGACCTTTGGCACGGAGTGTTAAGTGCTCACGCCTTAACCCTCACGCCCATCTGGTCTCCAGACTACAAATTAACAAAGCATACTTATATTAAAGCTCGAAAGCTAGCTCTAAGAAAAGGCCATTGTATTTACCCATCATCCTCCCCCCCCCCCCAAGTATCAAAAGCCAAGAGTGATTGTTTCCCTTCATCGTGTGATATGTCCGTTACTGAAACATTCGAAACCATAAACGTCCAGAGCATTGTAAGCCTCAAAACTCGAGACTTGTTTCAGCTCAAAAAAAAATTATTCAAAACCTTGTAGAGCTACTCAGATATGTATGAACGATCTTCCTCTGTTGTCTTCAATTAAAAAAGTCCGACTCGAAAATTGCTTCAGAAAATTTTTAAAACATGTAGAAAATATATCAATATATATATAGGTATGTGTATATATATATATATATATATATATATATATATATATATATATAAATTTGAACCACCATTATGTTTTAGTTCTATAGGTTCTGAAACGTAAAACTTTCTAGTTGCCATTTCTGGATAGTGTCATGAGGTCAACCTTATAAGCGGTGTTTCTCCCCATAGGGGGAGGGAGGAACCGTGCTAAAGGAATATTATAAATTTGGTACATCGCCTTTACATGCCTGGATCAGGTCAGACAAAGATGTAGCTGTTGACTTGTAAATATGTGTATTTACTACGCATTGATTGGAAAGCCCCTTAAAACATGTTATTAGCTCATCATAAGTTGTTATTGTTCATTTGAATCTAGTTGCCGTGTCCATTTAAGTAATACAGAATTTTTTCCTCCTAGATTGCTCATTCGTCCCACTGTGCGGCGGTGGGGATCGAAATATTCGATGAGGTAATGTCAATCAGAGATATAAGCTCTTCAAACTTAAAAAGTGTTCGTTTTGTTCTTTTGAACCGGGTTTTGTCTTTGTTTAACTCACTTTTTAATTGATTGTTTCTGTTTTAAATTGCATTTAGCAGTAAAATTAGTATTTTAGTAAAATAAGTAAAGAAACTGTGAAAGGTATTGGTAATAAGTTTGGAGTGGCTGTGGTAATCATGATAGAATATACATAGGTTTGTTTTTAATTCTCCTATCTATATAACCTTCGTCACACTGCAACAACTGAAGTTATCATTATTTCTTATTTTATATAACAATTTAACCCACGAGAGAATGGAATTTTATTTTCCATGAAGCATATATTTATTTACAGTTGATTATAACAGTAAAATGAATTTGCTAGTAAAACAAGAAACTTATAATGACAACGAATTTTTGGTTGATTGGAATAGAGCCTTCTCAGCTGTAGTCGAAGAGTGAGTACGTTTTCAGTACATAATTGTATTGGCTTATTCAGCCTTCCTCAAGAACGAGGATTAAGAATTATCCGCTTCTGTCTAAGTTTGCTACTGTCAATTTCCTGTGATTTGTGATGCTAATCTATTCCATTTCTTCGAGATGTACGGAACCGCGCTAAGATGACCCAGTTCCTGCGAGCCAGACTTTTTTAATTGTAGTTAACAGTAAAATGAGTATTTTAGTAAAACAATGCAATGCAAGTGGAGGAGAATTTATAATATTATTTTCCTCGAGCGAAAGGGAAAGTCGGGATGAAGTAATTTCCGCTCTGGAAGTTGTTAGTTTCCTGTAATGGCGCCTAACCGAGGGCATCGCCCTCCTGAGGCCTAGAGGGGTTCAAGGTTATTTACATCTGTTTTTTCATTCATAACAAAAGTTTTATAAGATAGTGACCCCATTTTTCTAATATATAATAATGTACAATTACACTACCGAGAACCTTCCGCTGGTAGGGCCACGTATAGACTGTAACTGTAGATTGTTATTTTAAGAGCTCCTGAAGAGGCGTCATAGGAACGAGAAACGAGTAGAGCGAAATAAATGAATAGTTAAGAGAGTGAGTGTTTTTGTGCGAACTTGACCATCTGCCACATATAAATATATAATAAAAGTTCGTTTCTATGTGACCTCTTGTCTTTTAGCACTCTCTTTTATATTTTTCAACAAAAAAAAAAACAAAACCCCCGTTTGAAATACTCTCATATGTATATTTCGCGCAGCCCAAATACAGAGTAATATAGCTTAAATGATTTTATAATGAATTTCCAGCTTTAATATTTGTGAAGACAGACGTAAGTTCGATTGAAATAACTTTTTTAAACACATTTTAGTGTTTTCTCATTCCTACGCAGGAAAAGAGCTTGGTAAGTGGACCTCTCTACGCAATCAGGGAGTGCATAGGCGGATATAAGGGGATGCTGAGGGGGTTGCAGTCCCCCCCTCTGAAATTTTGGTTTCATAGATAAAAATTTGTCATTCTTTTGAACGGTATTTTGTCTTTGTTTACTTAACTTTTTATTTATATATATATATATATATATATATATATATATATATATATATATATATATTTATTTTTTTTATTTGCCTTAACAGTAAAATGAGTATTTCAGTCAAAACATATAAGAAAATGAGAATAATATTGGTTATAGTTTGCAAGAGCGAACATTGAGAAAAAGGATGGAGTAATTCGTAATCTGAGAAAAACAGAAAAAAAAAAAAGAAACTTTTCAAAGAAGTAATACAAGACTGTATGTATACATATACAGAGACCATAAAATAAACGGCCAAACTTCGGGAATCGATGCAGGATTATTTTGGGGACCTGCATGTATATGTACATGTATATGTATATGTATGTATGTATGTGTGTGTATATATATATATATATATATATATATATATATATATATATGTATACACACACACACACATGATTGCGTCATAAAGCCGACGGAGAGAAGAAGGAAACCCGCTCAAATGTTTATCTGTGACTTACCCCCAGGCGGGAGAATAAGAAGAGGCAAATGCAAATCTTTCTCCTCTTTGGTATTTTGCTCCTTGATTTGAATGCATTTCTCTGCCTTTTCTGCAAATATAGAAAAAATCATTTTATTTTATATTATATCTAAGTCTATCATTCCATTTTTTTTTTTAATATACCAAATTTAATGGTAAGAATGAAGCCATTGTCCGCGAGTAATAAGAAGGCTGCATGCACATTTCTTTCTGAACCCCTCCCCATTCATGTGGACAGGAAAAAACAGTTCCATTATCAATCAATCGATATTTATTTGAACCAATAAATTATCGTATTTTATACAAATGGTTAAGGGAGACAAAAAATATACATTAACAAAATAAATATTAAACTTAAAAAAATAGATTAATTAATAAATTAAAAATAAATAAATAAAAACATAAACATATCATTTTTGAATTCGAAAACAACGGGATAAATTATTGAAAATGAAAGAAGTCTTGATACGATCTTGGCTTTAATAGTGTTGCAATATTCTCTCCTAGTTGATAGTAGCTGGCTCCTTCTATAGTTGGGAGTTTCTCATAGTGCGGCACTATTAGTGCCTTTGGGTGAGTTTTTCAATGTGCTCTGTGGAGTGGACAACCCCGAGCTCTCTGTGGATTTGGGAGTTTCGTATAAAAGGAGGTGCATTTAAAATAATTCGTAGAATTTTATTTTGATGTTTTTGAAGTCTTCGTCAGTTAGTTTTACTTCTACTGCACCAAACTGGGCAAGCGTAAGTAATGGTAGTAATAGAGTTTTGTATAATAGAACTGCGCATTTGTGTCTGAGTGGTGTTTTCTTGTTTAAAAGTGGGTACAGTAATCTTAGTCGTGTGTGAGCCAATTGAAGTTTTAAGTTAATGTGAAGTCTCCAGGTCAGTCTAGTGTCGAAGTGTACGCCAAGGTAGCGCACGCTTTGGTCCCTTGGAGTCCAAGGAACTCGGGTCTGTCCTATCCGCAGGGCCGCCACGTCTCAGAGCCGGGCCCGGGACCAGATCACGGGCCCCCACTTCTCAGAGCCAGAATAAAAATTCTAGTACTTTGCTATAGGACTTTGGTCATTTTAAAATGATTTTCATCTTGAGTTTTGAGCAAAATGAGAATAAAAGCCGACAATCGGTGCTGCAAAGGTCACTTTCGGTACTTTTTTTCCAATTAGCGAGGATCGGCCCGGGCCCCCACGGTGCCCGGGCCCGGGACAACTGTACCCGGTTGTCCCCTCCATGTGGCGGCCCTGCCTATCCGCTAGCAAGGAGAGGTCCTGTCATCGAAGTGCCTCAGTGCGAAAATCTTTGCTCCAGTCTTCGATGGATTGAGACGGAGTTTCCACCTTTCGAACCACGATGTGATGCTGTCCAGTGATGGCTGAAGGTCTGCGATTGTTCCTGGAACATTATCTCCTTTACTCATGATCAGCGTGTCATCTGCAAACAGAGCGACCGTGGCAGTTTGAGGCTCGGAGATGTCATGGCAATACAAGCTAAACAGTAAAGGGCTCAGTACTGCTCTTTGTGGTACACCAGCAGGGACGCTTAATTTTCGGCTGACGCTGTTTTTTACTCATACTTGCAAAGTTCTTTCATCGAGGAATGAAGAAATGATGTTGGCAAGATAACAGAGTGGCCAAGCTTTTTTGAGTTTATAAAGAAGACCCTTGTGCCACACTGTGTCGAATGCTGACTTTACATCTAAGAAAACAGCCGTTGAATACGTTTTGTCTTCGAATCCCTTCAGTATTGATTCAGCTACTCTCTGTATTTGGTGGACAGCTGAGTGGTGACGATTGAATCCAAATTGGTGTTGAGGAATGATATTGTTTTCCTCTAAGTGCCGACGGAGTCTCTTCTCAATGCATTTTTCGAAGACTTTAGCAATTGCATTTAGAAGGCTTATTGGCCGATAGCTATCGGGATCTTCCTTTGGTTTTCCAGGCTTGTGAAAGACTACCACAATAGCATTTTTCCACATTTTTGGGAAGTAACCCAACCTCAAACAAGCATTAAACCGATTGTATCTGGCAAATTATTCCCACAAAGAACCTTGAACTGTACCCCTCTGTAAAGACCATTTAGAAAATCAATAAATTTAGTTGAAATGCCTAAAGCGTATAATTAACAAAATAACGCCTTTCTGTCTTGCGAGTCAAATACTGTTTTAAAGTCAACGAAGAATGCTTATACCCGACCAATCTCGCAGTTAGTACATTGTTTTGGTATTTTGTGAAAAGTGTAAACTCTTCCAGTAATGAGATCTAGATGGAAAGCGAAATCCAGAGCCCACAAAGCACAGGAAATTGTCAGGAGCAGAGCGGAAATTACTCAGCCCGCCCCCCGGGCTACTCCTCCTCCTAAAGGCAACTTCAATTACAAACATTCTTTCTTCTTTTTCAAAAGGAAAATTTCTTTTTCCTTTTTAACCAAATATATTCAAACTAAAAAATATATATAAAAAATTAACAACTGAGGCAATCTGAGTAAAAAAAAAGTCCGCCTCGATGGAACTGCGTTATCTTAGCGCGTTTTTCTTTTCATCCTTATTGTTATTTTGAAAGCACGGAATAGAAATCGAAAACCAATCAAGTTTAGCATCATATAAGTAATAGTATAATCGCCTACAGAGAATTGAATTTGGTGACTAAAAGGCACATATAAAAATATGTCTATATCCCGATCCTACCTTATAGAAGCGAAAGGAAACCTCTAGGCTCTCCTACGAGGAATACATGCAGAGGATTGGAGGGAAAGAGGCAAAACCCTGCAGCAGATGAAGCAGCTTTGCTGGAACCAGAAGGAATGGCTGAAATATACCGAGGCTCCTCGACGCTAGTAATGGCACAATAGGGAGAAAAAGGAGTAGAAAAATGTTTTCTATTGATCCTTCCTGTAAAATGTAAACACCTAATGCAGAGAAATCTTTAAAAAAACATTAACAACAGTATTTTAGGCGCCACAATGCAGAATAAACTAACAGTGTCCTAAGTAAAAATTACTCACACCGCCTTCTCATCTTACTTTTACATTTACTTAGTTCTTAGTACGGGCATCCATGCAGGGTGTAGGATAACACTTTCATCTCGATTCAGAGTCTTCGGTTGCTTAAATATCTCAACATCCTCTCTGACTAACCTTCTTTGAAGATTGTCTTCTTTAGCTAGGACTCTGGCTTGGTCAGAAAGCATTTTTCCTGGACGTTCTTCGTGTATCTAGCTACAGCCGAAATTTATATATATATGTGTTTGATGATTATTTTTCGTCGCTGGGATCATATTTTTTGGATGGAACGGCATTAAATGCATGTGTGTGTGTATATATATATATATATATATATATATATATATATATATATATATATGTTTGTATATATATATATATATATATATATATATACACATAAATGCACATTGGAACCATGGATATTTTTGTGACATTTATTAGGGCTGAAACGAAATATTTCACATCGGCACCTGTGTTGACGCCATTAGCCTGTTTCCTTCGAATGGAGGAAGGCAGGAAAGAGGCGAACAAGTACATCAAGGAATTACCTACTTTAAATTAGTGTAAACAATCTACCAAGCCTTCAATAAAAGTGATTGAAAATTTTTAACTTCGTAACTGAATTACCTGAATTAGACAGCGGAACCTCTAGTAGTGTAAAACTATCACAATCTTCTTTAATTTCAATTTCTGAGATAATCACATTGTCATCAGTAACTTCTGCAAGTAGAATGAATAAATAATAGCTCTCATACTAGCAAATAATAAAAATCATAATAATATAAAAATCCCGGGTGTCTTCGAATCCCTCTCTTGGAAAGCTATATTTTTAACAATATATTTTTTTTCTTATTTTATTGACAAATACATTCTCATACTAGAAGCAATTAAAAACAGACAAAAAGAACCGTTCAAATAAACGAAATCAATTACTTTAAAGTTTTAAGCACTTATTTCTCCGATTGAAATCGCCTAATCAAAACTTTCCTTAGAACCTTTTTTGTAGAGCATTTCGTAAGCTTTCGAATAGTAACCTTTGGCTTACCAAATTCTCAACCGTTTTCGAGATATTAAGGAAAATATACGAAGTTCCCAAAACTTTTTATGTCTATTAATAAAATATTTTATTTTAATCCTTCCCTGACTCCAAACGTAACCAAAATTTAAACATCTTTGTTTTTATAAATTTTAAACATGCAGAAAATATTTTAACTTAATCCGATGAGTCTAAGTACCCAAACCAAAAACTTTATTTGAAAACCATTTTTCTCGAAAACGGTTAATGCTATTGCCTTAAAACTGGTTTCATTCGTTTCCTAGGCCAAGAAACCTATAAAACGAGTACTTGCAAGCATATGAAGTAAGCATAACGATTTTTTTCGCGCAAATTTCGCTCCAAAACCCGTGTTCCGGTGGAGGGATTCTGCTGGTTAACGAACTTGACCTTCAAATTAGACAAAAGATTTTTGTAGTAAATTTCATCAAAATTGGACCATTATTCGCTGATATATATATATATATATATATATATATATATATATATATATATATATATATATATACACAGACACACAAATTTGAAGAACCGTTCTCTAGGGGTTCTGAAACGTAAAATATTCTAGTCGGCACTACCGGATTGCATCATGAGGTCAACCTTATAAGCGGTGTTCCTCCCTAACTCATGAATAATATACACTGAAAGCTAAACAAATAGCACGCGTATCCACAACCAAAATCACAAGGAACAGACTGAGCATATTAGAAATCTGCTTATTATGTATAAACAGAAAATGTTACAGTTACATGAATTAACGGACTTATATATATACACACACACACACACACAAATTTGAACCACTGTTACATTCGTAATCTACGAGTTCTGGACCGTGGACTTTTCTAGTCAGCACTTCCGGATTGTGTCATCGGTGACGTCATAGTCGCATTTCCTGCCTTTGGTAGGAGGGAGGAATGCCCTTAAAGTGATTTTAGATTACCAATTAAACTTCATAGTCACAAACATAATCATAAGAAACATTTAATTATAAAATTATGATAACACAGAATTTATCGGATTAGGCATACCCTGTAGCCATTTTTTGCTCTTTCCAATCCACTAATGTCCGAAAACTTTACAACTTGATTCTAACTCTCATTAAAATGAATTATTAGGGACTGTTTTAATTGTAGATTCTAACAAAAAAGATTGTAGCTGCATAAAAATTATATAGTACCCAACATAATTACCTTACAGTACTAAACAAATCATACAAAAACATAACCCATAAAACTTATGAAATAATATTTTTTAAAAAATCCCAATCCTATTTTACGAAATGTCTCGTTGAAATGTTATCATAGAAGGGAACTGGAGGGTAATTTTATATAAATAAACCTCTTATTTCTGCGGAAGAAGAAAGGTTTCATTCAGCCAAGCATGTTTTTCTATGATTTCTGAATGATAAATTATCCAGTGAAGTTGTTTAATAGAGTTTCTAGTGAAGATATAAATACCTGTGGACATTCTAGTTGACAGATGAATCCTAGGAAATGTACGAGCTTAACTTTTAATAAACTCTACGAAAACATGACAGACACTTGATAAAAGTGAACTAAGTCGAAATGAGCAAGGTTACTGATTGGGAAGGTTTGTTTACATCAGTGTTGTCCTACCAATTGAGTTGGTAGGGATCTATCTACTAACTCAATGGCCCTACCAGACTTTAAGAAAATTAAAAAAAAAAAATAAATAAAAATAAAAAAAAATAATAAAATAGTAAACCCCTAAAAATTGCACTTAGTTTTACTGATCATTAAAACTATTTATTTTTTTAACCAAATGAAAATGATCGAGTAGGAGTAAGAACAAGAGTGAATGAATGAATTTCAGTACATAGAGATGGCACCCTAAAAAGCTTACTTGAAAGAAAATAGTCTGACTTGCAGAATGTTACATCTGAACCTTTTTGTAGGGAATTTACTTACTTAGTTACTTTCTACTTACTGCGATTTCCTATCAATTTTCGAGATAATTAAGAAAATATAAGAAACAAAATTCTCTTTAAAAATTTATTAAATTTGAGGTTTACAATTAGCAAAATTACTTTCTTCTGAGGTTGCTCTTGCACCACTCATATACGCTTCCAGTGGACAACCTCACTTAGTGATTTCATTAAAATCACTGCACTGTGAAAAAACTTGTTGTTTACTGCACCATTACCAAGGTCACCAACGCTCGCAAGGCAAACATCAATATCTTACAAAATAAAGTTGCAGTCAATGTGTTAAATATTCCACTTTGAATTTTGTGTTCAATTACCTAAAGCTTATATGATCCAGCCACTCACAGTGACGGTTGATGTGTATTGGCGTCCCTTCTTCTATTCCACACCATCTGCAGATGAGGGAGTTGACTACCTTCATCCTATGAAGGGGCTCCTTCAGTTTGCAATGTCCTGTAATTATTCCATTAGCTTCCCGAAGTTCTCTATTGTAGAGCTTCAGTTCCTTCCGGGGTTCTCCAGAAGGCTTTTGAATTAAGTATTTGGTGTGTCTTAGAGTTTGGGTTTCCCACAGGTTTTCTTGCTCCTATGTAGCCAGTGGTAAATTGTCCGTTTAAACAATGACGGTGAAGCCCCGCAAAAAGGAGTAGGGTCTATTTGTGTTGTTGCGGCACCTCTCTCTGGAAGTAGGTCTGCCCTTTCAGTGCCAAACATTTTTTAAAATCACATCCTAAGTTTAAGAAAAGATTGTAATTAGTCTTACGTTATTATAATTGTCTTAATAAAAGACGATAACTACATTAATTTATAAGTCTTAGAATACATTAATCGTCTAAGTTTATTTATTATTTAATCGTCTAAGTTTATTTCGTCTAAGTTTAAGAAAAGATTATAATTAGTCTTAGTTTAAATTATAATTGCCATATTAGATTTTAAGACAATAATTATAATAATCTGTAACTAATTATTTTATGCAATAGTACAGTATTAGTAATATAGTAGCGATTTACAATAATATAAAAAACATAACACCATTACGCACAGGCAATGAACTACACCTATCCCACTCTCACAGACGTCTCAAAATTTAATTAAATACCTAAGTCAAGCATTTGTAAAACAGAACCCAAACCTTTTCTAACCAATATATTGGAAGACGCAAATAACCTACTAGTAGAGCATCAAGCTCCATATCTATCCATCTACCTTCCAGTGCCAGGGATTCCACTGTGTCCAGGTATCCAGTGGATCTCGACACAATTCCTATTCTTGGCCAATTCATTTAGTTCCATTTTACACTCCCTGACCAGTATTGACGTAGTCTTTGGATTGTTTAGCGTCTTGCAGGCAGCTAAGCTGTCGGTAAGAAAATCAATCATTTTCTTGCTGCATTGTTTTCCTCTCAACTGAAGTGCAGCAGCCTGTATTGCATATACCTCAACCTGAAAGACCGACGGTTCCTTCCCTAAGGCAATGTGGGTGGGCACCCCCACTATACCGTATTCCAGGGCCAGTCCCCCCTGAGGTCTTCGATCCATCTGTCTAGACGTTGAATCCATTGGGTATATTCACTGGTGTGGTCAACATGGATTTACGCTCAACTCCAATGTTAACCTTCAAGGTTCTACGGAAATCATATACCGGGGTTATTGTAACCGACGGAATACCCAATTCCGGGGTACTTTCCATAATCTTAAAGATTTTTGAGTGTCCTCCCAGTGCCTCAGGCATTTTGATCACATTCAGAAAGGTCAGCCTATGAGCTGTGATCATGGCCATCCGAGCTACATGCATGTGTAAGTGTGCGTTTACATCTGACGCTTCTCGCAGGAAATATATCTCATGCGTTGGATAGATAATTATGATATCCGACATCTGAGATATATTTCCTGCAATAAGTGTCAGATGTAAATTCCCCCTTATTGCTCCTGAAAGAAATATATATCTCAGAGATAAATTGTTCGCCGTTTACATTAGTCACACTTTCTGTCTGACATAAATATCCTGCAATAACTATCAGATGTAAACGCACCCTAAGAGTGCTTCCAGGTCGAGAGTGGGTGTTGAACCGATTACCCCACTTGTAAGGAGGCATCCTTGTCTTTGTATTCTATTTACTACGGCATGCATGTATTTTGTGTCCACCATTGTGTGCATTTGTGCTCCATAGGCGACAATTGGCAATGTACGGTTTAAGCCCTCAGGTTCTACTGCACAGCCTCTTACATGTCCGCAATGCAAACATGGCCTTCTTCCTTATGTGTTCCAGACGTATCTTCCAAGTTAGCTTAGTTTCCAGTAATACTCCTAAGTACTTCACTGAACTGCTTAGTGGAATGATAGTCCCTTGAATTCTTAGAGTGCCATATTCCGGTCGTCGCTTCTTAGTAAAAACACATCTCTCCAATTAGATGATATGTACTCATAGGCAAGGCTGCCTCTCAGAAGGTTTAAATTCCTTGAGAGCAGCCTATGAGGCCTTTTTGTAAAAGGCATGGGTAAATATTGTCCATTCCTGGTGACTTGTAGGGATGAAAGGACCTGATGGCCCAACTCACCGAATCAGCTGTTACCAGTTCTTTAGCTAGAGTCCAGTCTGGAGCTCTCATGAGGAGTCTGATCTCTGTAGTGAGTTGATTGTGTGTTATGCCTCCCTCATTGTTCGGGAAGTGAGTATCCAGAAGGAGTTTAAGTGGCTCTCCTTCTTTCGTTGTCCTTCCATTAGGGCCTGTCATATGGCCAATAAAAACAATACTGTTCGAATTTGATATGCCTTTGTTTAACCTACTACTCCTAGAGGCATCATTAATTTCTTCACAGAAGTTCCTCCAGGTATCCCTTTTGGTTATTCTGAGAGTATTGTTATATTCTGTCAAGGACCTTTTGTATAGGTCCCATGAACCTGTTCTCTTTGATTTGTTGAAGAGTCTCCTCGTTCTCAGTTCATCGTTGTGTGGAATTCCACCATGGAACAGCTCTAGGTGTTCTCTTGGTGGTAAGTTTACAATTTCTCCAAAGGCCATTGATATAGCCTTTGTGAGTTCACAGTTAAAAAGCTCAACTTCAAAAGGGTGATTTTCGTGGCTTGGACAACTCTTTAGTTTTTCACCAAGAGAGTCCGTATAGCCTTGCCAATCTGTCCTCTTGGGTTTTCTATAAGTGAGATGAAATGGTCTTTGGTACTCTAGGTCAAACCTAATGTACTATATGGTCGGAACCTGTGAATTCTTCTAAGAAATGCCAGTTATGGATGTTGAAGAGAGTTTTATCATCAATGTTTACTGTTATATCAAGAACGTCTTGTCTAATAGCATTTCCCAAAGTTGGCTTATTGCCCCTCTTATTAATTTCTATATTGTGAACAAGAAAATAATCCAATAGGGTCTCACCTATACTGTTGGTGTTAGTACTTCCCCATATGAGGTTATGAGCATTAGCATCCATACCTATTATGCCACCTAAGTAGGTGGTGGTATTTAAAGTATTGCACCACAGTTTCCATTCCGGGGGACACAGTTGGCTCGTCCCCTGGAAGGTAGATGGAGCCCAGGATGATCCCCGTTTCAAATGTTATACTTACTGCTGCAGAATCCCTAGAACAAAGAGACCACAGAGGAAAGCTGTTATGTTTATTATCAAGTAGAATGCAGCCCCGAGGGTTGTCACATGGAACGTATGGATGACTGAGCAGCTGAAAACCAGCTGTTTTAAGCTCTGCAATCTGCTTTTTATGTAACCAAGGTTCTTGGATTAGAATAATATCAATATATTTACTGACGACATACTGGAGGAGCGAACTAGTTGCCGTCCTGCAGTGATGTAGGTTGATCTGCACCATGGAGATCATTGTTGCCAACCAGGGTCTCATGCCAGAGCTGGGGGATCCCTGACTCTACCACGGTCACTCTGCGGAGCAACGGGAGCCACACCCCGAACCAAATCCACCAGCCCACCCATGGCCCCGCCTCCACCCCTGAGTCAGATTCTTAAGTGGATCCACACTCAGGGGAAAACACGAGGGCCAATTGCCAGATGGAGCGGCAGAAGGTTCCCTGTTGGCCAGGGGCTGGTGTACTCACCAGTGGTCCCTCGTCCTGATCATCCTCCTTGGGTGGTTTCCTGTGCTCCACTCTCTTGGCTACCACAATAACGCAGCCATGGCGGATTCTGTAGTTCTTTTCCTGGAGGATAAGTTATTGAAAGTCCAGAATAGACTCTACCACAAACCTTCCAGAAGGGTCTTGAAGTTTTTAACCCCATATTCTGCTTCTGCAAGAAAAGGGGTGTTTCTCTACAGGGTGCAGGGAAAAAGACTGCAATCTTCTGGAAGCCTTCCAGTTCCTTTGGGTCGTATGTTAAAATTGCATTGACTTGTTGCCTAATCCTTGCAGCTAACAATTAATGCACCCTCTCGGAGTACTCAGAAGTTGAGATGCGTTATCTCTCCTTTCTATCAATCCGCCCTGTATACTGATCAGTATCAGGTTGGATTCTTCAGGGGTTATAAACTCCTCGGGGTAGGCTTCCTTAATTAATTTTGGAAAGACTGGGCTTCTTGCTATCTCCCTGGTTTCGTGATGCTGTGTTGCTAGAAGTCTCTCTCTTGGCCTCTTAGCTCTTTCTTCTGGGTTGGTAGGCACTTCCTTCTGTCCTCCAGATGCCTCTTTCCTCACTCTTTTGGCAAAGATCCTTCTTCGAGTGTGTTATTTTCTCTCTCACACCCTTAGGAAGTTTATTTCCCATATTGGAAAATTGGACGGGATGCTCCACTAGTTCCTGCAACACAGGGAGCGGATGTTGCCATCTCATGCTCTGTTGTGTTGCTTATGACAAGATCGAAACTTACCATCAGTTCAGTGACTGATTAGCTTGTTTCCGATCCCTTGCTCTCACGTGATTCACAAGAATCCTCATTGAGCGGAAGTTCCTCTAGGGTTTTATTTTGTTTAAATTTTTCAGGGTACATTTGATTTTCACGAGTATGGGTGTGGTAAATTACACTACAGGTACTACCCCCTCTCCCTGCAGTGGGCTACAATGAATTGGGGTGTCGCCGGGTGCCCAAGGAGGTCAATAAAGACAGAACAATTTATACATCTACTGCCATCCAGCCATAGCTCAAGCACTCTCCACCTTTGCTTGGGTGTATGTCTTCCTAGAAAAGGTGCTCCTTGGGTGTGTACTTAATGAGTTTTGAAAGCAACTAGTTAGAACCCTTTGTAAAAACTATTTAATGCAAGAAACAAGATTTTGACATAGAAAAATAATTTGTACTTTAAACCTGATTAGACTAGTATACGAGATTGGGAGCTGAATGCTGGTGATGTAAGGAATTAAATGGTGGCTGGAGGGGGGATAATTGAGGAATTGGAGTTAATATGACGTTTCGATATGATATGCCGTTTCAAATTTTCCAGGCGATTCGTACAATATTCACAATGAGGGCTCGTGTAAGGCTTATCATTAGTATGTTTAGTTATGATGTGATGTTTTAAACTCCAAGAGCAAAATGCCCTATAGTCACAATGCGGACAGAAGTGAGGTTTGTAATTATTATGTTTCAATGCAATATGTTTCTTTAATTTATGGTCCTCAACTGCACTATAGTCACAAAAAGTGCAAGAGTAAGGTTTGTGATTGGTGTGTTTCGACATGATGTGACGGTCTACATGTTTGACAATAGTCGAAGAGTAATCACAAAAAGGACAGGAGTGAGGTTTGTAATTATCATGTTTAGCCATGATGTGATTTTTTAAATTGTGAGGATGAGCTGAACTGTAGTCACAAAACGGACAAGAATACGGTTTAAAGCTAGTATGTTTTGCCATGACATGACGTTTCAAATTTTCGAGACGATTTGTACTATGGTCACAATAAGAACAGGAGAAACGTTTCTTCTTAGTATTTTTACCCATGATCTGACTTTTTAAACCTGCAGAACCTACTGCACTGGTGTCATTCTTTTGAATTGAAAGACAATTTGAATTTGTGGGTTCAGTTTTTTTTGTAGAACACGCCGAACCTTGGGTGTGATGAGTAGACAGTTGTTTGTTAATCAAATCACTACTATGGACTTCTCCTAAGCCAACTCCTTCGTCGGTGTCTGAAGAGAAATTACCTGCAATTTCAGGACAACCAATATTAGTACATTAATAAATAATACATAGATACATATATGAGCAATTTTATTAGATTTTAAGCATTCAATTAAACAAAGGGGATGCACTTAAGATCTTCAGCGACAACATCTAATTCTGGCTACCTTTGTTTGATAAGATCCATCCTACCCACAAGATACCGAAAATGATCACAGTTCATATTTTATATATATATATATATATATATATATATATATATATATATATATTTATATATATATATATATTTATATATATATATATTTATATATATATATATTATTCTTGCAGGTGACCCAAAATATAAGTAAATTCTCTCAGATCTTAGGAGGCATGGGGTCATTAAGGCAGTAATCCTGACTACTTTATTTATTAGGCCCGACATGTTTGTGCATATTTTCACACCTCTTCAGGGGCACTCCTACAACAAAACATTATTTTTTGTACATCCAAATGAAACAGTTTTTTATAAAAGCTAAATATAAAAGCTATGGAATGCTCCACTAAATGATTAAAATGATATTAATCTAAATGAAATGTAAGACTTACTCTAAATGTTAAAATAATGATACCTAAATTAAATGTATAAAAAGGGTTTTCAGTCCTGCCTTGCTAGGAAGTCCTCTCGTCACCATGGACTTCCTAACAAGGTAGGACTGAAACCCCTTTTTATACATTTAACCCGTTCCTTACTGAGAGAACTTACATATATATATATATATATATATATATATATATATATATATATATATATATATTGTTGTGATATCATGAAACATAAAAAACGCGAAATAAAAAGAGACATGACTAATACGCTGAAAATCTAAATTACGGAGGGAGAAAGAAATACAATGTTGTTGCCGTCTGGAGCAAGGAGAAGCAGACTTCAAATCAAATTGCATAAAAGGTAAGATTTTTTGTATTAATTGAATGAATATATATTTTTTCATTATAGTGAGTTTTTATTACAGATATATAATTATTATTTTGCCCATTACATATAAATGTCTTTAGTTTTTCTATTACCTTGAATCAACCCTGAGATAGAGTCAACAATTACTAATAATTATATTATTCTAAATGTTTAATACAACTAGTTAGAGTATAAACAAACAATTGAACAAGTTCAACCGTTTTTGAGATATTTTAGAAAATATACGAAAATCCCAAAACTTTTCATGCTTATTAATGAAATATTTTCTTTCTATTACTTCCTTAATTCCAAACAGAACCGAAATTTACATATTATAGATTAGATGAATATCAAACATCTGGAACATGTTCCAACTGAATTAATCGTTTCTGAAAACACAAACTGAAAATTAATTTCGAAAAGTAGGTGTACAATGTTTCTCAAAAATATTCAATTCCACGTCTCAAAAATGGTTGCAGATATCGCTTTAAAAATGGTTTCATTCGTTTTTCTATGTTAAGAAACCTATAAAACGAGTACCTGCATGCATATGAACTTGAAAATGTAAGCGTTACGATTATTTTTAACCGCACGAATTTGCAAAAAGCATCTTCCAGTGCACGGATTCTGCTGGTTAACTAACATGATCTTTCAAATTAGACAAAAGATTTTTGTACTAAAGTTCATCAAAATCAGACCATTTTTGAGCCAGCCAAAGAGCGAACAGACAAATAAATATATATACATATACGTGTATATAAGTTAAGCTCCGTCGAGCCTAGAAAGAGTTTTTAAAAAACACACACGGGCACTGGGAGACAAACAACACTCATGAATGCAAGATAACAACTGACTTTATTACGATAAGGCAGCTTATATATAGGTGTCTTAATCCTACTTAGGCTGGGCTGCTTATCTCCATAACAGCCCCCCTCCAGTTCCTGGAGCATCCAGGAACTCATATGTAATAAAAGAACTTAAAAATAAGCTAAGAAGAATATATAGAAAGAAAAATTATAACATAGACCATGTGTAATAAGAAAACGTAAGATCAAAATAAGCTAAGAAGAATATATATAGAAAGAAATATTATAACATAGACCTGGTTTATCAGAATAAAAGTAAAGCAACGTACCTTAATTACCTATAACACATATACACAAAATACAGCCACTGATCAAAATTAAATTACACAGCATTACTTCTTTCCTTTAAACGTTTCTAACACCTTGTAGTACATTTGCACTTCTGCTCCCGTGCCAATGACGACGTCCTCCCTCGTCCTTTTAGCTGTTCGACGTGGCAAGTTCTACGTCTCCTGGGGTCTCTGATGTCTTCAATGGTAACGATGTTATGCTCCCGGATGACTATCACACGGTAGGGCCCATCATAAAGTTCTGCCTGTTTCTTCCTGTTAGATGGGATCCTACGGTACACTATATCGCCTATGCGCGGTGGGACCGCAGGGTCGGAAAGATTGTCCTTAGTTTTTGCACACCGTTTTCTCTTTTCGTCTTAAAGGCGTTTCTTGGTATCTGCACGGCGCAGCTTTTGTGCATTATGATGGTCTCGAATTGCGTTGATCTCTGGGGAGTCCTCGATGCTGATGGGCAGGCCCATTTTACGAATGCATCTCACCCCAAATAGTACTTCCAGCGGTGTGAGACATGTAGTTGCATGGACAGAGTGGTTATAAGCTATGACTGCACGTGCCATGGCTTCGCTTTCAGGGCAAAGGGGGTCTGCATCCAGGAGGCGCAAGTGTTCGGAGAGGGTTCCATGCAGACGTTCTATCACACCACGCCCTTGGGGCCGTCCTGGGGTCGTCGTATGCAGCTCGGTACTCCATGATTTCAGAAGGGCTTGGACTATCCTATTGGTGAACTCTCGCCCGCCGTCTGTAATGAGGGTTGCAGGAACTCCGTATACTTGGGCCCAGTGAAACAATGCCGTCTTGACTGCTTCCGCAGATTTGTGATTCGTTTCTATAGCCATCGCTACCTTGCTAAAAACGTCGAAAAGCGTCACCCATGACCTCCCTTTCCACGTGAAGGTATCTGCTTGGACGACCGCAAGGGGGTTTTCTGGGGTTGGTGTAAGCTCCTGTTCGGTGTGTGGGGGTCTTCGGAGATACTTAACTTTCTGGCACGTGTGGCACGCCCCAAGAACTCGCTGGACTGAACGCCGCATGCCAGCCCAGACGTAGAGCCTTCGTAGCGCAGCAAGAGTTTCTGTTTCGCCCCGATGGTTTGTTTTTCCCTGATGATATGCAAGGGTGAGTTCTCCCTGCCTCTGGGGGTCTTCTATGCATCGCACAAAGTTACGATCTAGGCCAATCCTCTCATTTCTCCATAAAGCAGCAATGCGATTCCAGAGAACCGCGTTTCCTACATACAGGTACGTGGTGTGTCCTGGGATTGAAGCGTCGTTGAGGACGCGAATAACAGTTTCATCGTCCACTGACGGCTGGGTGTTCACTACAGCTTCGAATACGCCTTTCTTGTGCCTGCCATATAGTATCTGTGGTGACCCTGATGTGGCCGTCTTCCAGATGATATGACGCCGGTGTATTACAACGATGTCGTCCACCTCCTCTATGTCTGGCGGTCTGTTTCCTACGGACTCGCCTGTTACTTCCGGTGCACTGGTCTCTGCGTCCGTTGCTCAGTCTTCTGCTGGGGTCCAGTTATGGAAGAAATCCGCTAGCGACGTTGATGGTCCGTCTTCCCTCGGGGAGATAGCATGTACTGGGAGGTTCCGTGAGAGCCAGTCTGCTACAACATTTTCCGATCCTGGGGTGTGCACGACTTTGAAGGAGTATTGTGCTAGATACTGCTTCCATCTGGCGACTCTTGAGGATGTTTCCTTAAGTGATGATATCCACTGCAGCGGTTTGTGGTCGGACCGAACCACGAATTTTGTACCGAAGACGTACGGCCGAAAATGGTTAATTGCCCACACCACTGCTAGCAGCTCGCGTTCCAGCGCGCTATAACGAGTCTCCGCGGGGGTGAGTTTCCTGCTGGCAAAAGCTACTGGCCGGTCTCCGCCATCACGTTGTTGGGATAAAACGGCTCCTAGTGCAAGTTCGCTGGCATCAGTGGTAATTACAAACGGTAGGTTAAAGTCTGAGAACGCGAGAAGTGGGGCTGCCTGTAGGAGTTGCACACACTCTTGGATATCTGACACCATGGAGTATGTGACATGAAACGCGCATCCTTTCTTGAGCAGAGCGTTCAGTCCTGACACCTTGTGGGCCATGGAGGGTACGAATCTCCGGTTGTAGTTTAGAACCCCTAGTGTTCTTCTTACACCCTTGATGTCTCTAGGAACTACCATGTTTTTGATAGCTTGGATTTTTTCTGGGTCTGGGCGTACACCATCGGCTTAGATTAGATGTCCCAAAAATTTGAGTAACTCCTGTCCTATTTTTAACTTGGTGGGTGACAGTTTTAGGCCGAACTCTCGAAGTCTCTGGAATACATCTGACAGATGTCTCTCGTGTTCGGCGGGGGACGGCCTAAAAACCAGAAGGTCTTCTTTATATACTTGCACGAAGGTTTCACTTAGTCCTCGCAGAACTCGTCCATGAGTCTTTGAAATTACGTGGGGGCATTCTTCAGCCCGAAGGGTAACCTCGTGAAGTGAAAATGGTCCCTATCGAAGGAGAATGCTGTCTTTTCAGCGTCTCGTGGGTGGAGTCGTATCTGGTGGTAGCCGCTTTTGAGATCCAGCGTGCTGAATATGGTGGCTCCTTGTAGACGGTCCAAGATATCGTCGATGCGGGGAAGCGGGTACTTCTCGTCCTCTGTGATTTCATTCAGTTTCCGAAAATTCACCACTACTCGGAATCTGTCTTTCTCGCCGGCTTTGGGGACAGCCCAGAGTGGACTGTTATAAGGTGATTTACTCCGTACAATGACACCTTGTGCTAGCATGGAATCTAGCTTCGCTCGAATAATACCTTTCATCTGATGTGGATACCTCCTTTCCTTCACGGCTATGACCTTCTCCACCTTGAGGAGGATCTCATGTACCAGTTTTCCTGTGGTGCTGATCGGGTCTCCGTCATTCCAGAACACGTCCTTAAAGCGTCGTCTGAGCTCATCCCATCGATTTTGTCGCTGCACTACTGCCCCTAGTTGTAGGCTATCGATTCCATCGCTGTGGTGTGCTACATATTCTCGTTGTCCGAGGTTTACCACCCATCTCCCACCGTCATGTCTCACACACCCTCCGACACGCGCCATAAGGTCGGCTTCTATTATCCCGTCATACGTTTCCGACAGGTGATCTACTACGTGTACCACTAAGTCCACATGGGGTTTTCCCACCTCCGGAGGCTCCACACAACTTCACCTTCCACTGGGCATTGTCCACCGAGCGTACTCAAACTCCACCCACATCGTCTAAAGGTGTCGCACTTTCTTCGTTACGATGATACACGAGCTCCCTGTGTCAATAAGCCAACGGTAACCACCGTCACGAATTATCGGCAACCTACCTCCTCTCGCAACTGTTTGGACATTATTGACGCACAGAAGGTTGCCGCTCCCCAGCCACCGTCCTCATTGACGGTGGATGGGCTCCATCCTCTCAGCGTGTCGCTCATGTGCTCGCCTAACCCACGGTGGCTGGCTGGAGTTACTGCTCTCGCTGTCTGATTCGCTGGACGTAGCGCCTTTTCTTCTCACTGCGTCAGAAAAGGAGCGTCGGATTCCTTGGGCGTTCACCTCCATTGGTTCGCCGCGATCGACTTGCTTTTTAGCGCGGTTCCTCCCTCCCCCATAGGGAGGAAACCCGCTTATAAGGTTGGTACAATGAAACAATCCGGAAGTGCCGACTAGAAAATTTCGCGTTTCAGAACCCCTAGAGACCGAAAATAACGGTGGTTCAAATTTGTATATATATATATGTGTGTATATATATATATATATATATATATATTTGTCTGTTCGCTCTGTAGCTCCTAGACGAATGGTCCGATTTTGATGAAATTTGGTACAAAAATCTTTCGTCTAATTTGAAAGGTCAAGTTCGTTAACCAGCAAAATCCGCCCACTGGAAGATGGCGTTTGGGGCGAAATTCGCGCAAAAAAAATCGTAACGCTTACGTTTTTGAGTTCATAAGCTTGTAAGTACTCGTTTTATATGCTTCTTGGGCTAGGAAAACGAATGAAACCATTTTCAAGGCGATAGCTTTAACCGTTTTCGAGAAAATGTGAAAAATAGTTTTTGAATACCGTTTTTTGGTTTCGGTACTTATAATCATGGGATTCAGTTGAAACATTTTCTGCATATTCTACTTTCATTAAAACTAATTTGTTGAAATTGTGGTTACGTTTGGAGTTAAGGAAGGGTTAGAATAAAATATTTTATTAACAGACATAAAAAGTTTTGGTAACTTTGTATACTTTCCTTAATATCTCGAAAAAGATTGAGAATCCTGGTAAACGGAAGAATACCATTAGGAAGCTTAATAAATGCTCTACAAAAAAGGTTCTAATGAAAGTTTTGATTAGGCGATGTCAATCGGAGAAATACGTGCTTAAACTTTGAAGTAATTGAGCTCGTTTATTTGAACGGTTCTTTTTGTTTGTTTTTTATTTCTTGTTATTTTTTCATTGCTTATAGTTGGATAATGTATTTGACAATAAAACAGATTAATTAAAATAAGAAAAACAATTCATTGCTGGAAATATATCAGGCTGTACCGTATGAAATGTCAGTTTTGGATTTGCCGATTTCCTTCAAATGACTTGAAACTGTCGAGGCTCCAACTCCGAGTTCTTTGTCATGTTCCCTAGTGTTTGTAATTGCTTATAGTAGTCAAATGTATTTGTCAATAAAACAGAATACGTATAATTAGAAACAATATTCAACTTCACACAGGTTAGATACTATGAGGGAATAGAGAGTCCTTTCTCTGCCTGTAGGAACAAAAGGTCCACAGAAACATGTACCTGCTAGGAGTTAATCCTCAAGAGTTGTAAATATACCCCAGGTATCTGCCGACACAAATACAAAGCCTAGTTTGGTTTTGGTACTTACAATCATGGGATTCAGTTGAAACATTTTTTGCATGTTTGAATTTCATCAAAACTAACACGTTAAACTTTTGGTTACGTTTGGAGTTAAGGAAGGGTTAGAATAAAATATTTTATGAATAAACATGAAAAGTTTTGGGAACTTCGTTTACTTTCATTAATATCTCGAACGCTGTTGGGAAATTTTGATAAGTGGATAGGAACTATTTGAAAGTTTTCTAAATTCTCTACAAAAGAGATTCTGAAACAATTTTTGATTAGGTGATGTCGATCGAAGAAATAAGTGCTTAAAACTTCAAATACGTCTGTTTAGCTCTTATGAACGGTTTTTTGTCGTTCTTTTCGTAATTTTTGTCTCTTTCCCTTAGTTTTTTATTGATTTTTATTTTTGTAATTTCTTATGTTAGGAAAATGTATTTGTGTGTAAAATAGGATAGGTAAAATGAGACCAATTTTCTGTTGCTAGAAATAATGAAAAGTTTTGGGAACTTCGTATACTTCCATTAATATCTCGTAAACGGTTGAAAATCTTGGGAAGCGAAAGGTTACCATTCGAAAGCTTACTAAATGGTCTAAAAAAAAGGTTTTGAAGAAAGTTTTGAATAAGCGATGTCAATCGGAGAAATAAGTGCTTAAACTTTGAAGTAATTGATTCCGTTTATTCGAACGGTTCTTTTTGTCTGTTTTTAGTCCTTGTTATTTTTTAATTGCTTAAAGTTGGATAATGTATTTGACAATAAAACAGATTAAGTAAAATAAGAAAAACAATTCATTGTTAGAAATATAGCTTGCCAAGAGAAAGAGATTCGATGACGTCTTTTGAATATTTTCAATTGACATTATTCTGTTGGTTTTTTATTTTATTTTTTAATTAATTGTAGAATTATTACTATAGTAGACGAACACAAGAAAAGGTGGAAAATTTTGATATTATTCAATGCACTGAAACGTACTAAATAGGTATTTATAGAAGAGGATTCTGGGGTCTGGCGGACCCGACCAGGTAAAATCATAAAGCACTTTGAACAAAGGCCGAACCACATATTATCTGTTTCTATTCTAAGCTTTTCAAATGACAAAAGGGATATCAACGGAACCGCGCTAAGATGATGCAGTTCCTGCGAGTCGGACTTTTCTTCATATATGGGCAGGTGCGAGCGAGGTGTCCTCCTGATCCGCATTCGAAGCATTTTGTGCGTTCGCATCTCGCCGCGAGGTGTTTGCTGCTTCCACACTCAAAACACCTCTTTGGTTCCTGTCTTCGGGGCCGTCGGTCATCTGGTTCCGTTGGGGTTTCTCGCCACTCAGGGCGCCTATTTGCTGCACCTGAATCACGGAACGGCGGAGCAGAGCGCCTCTGTCTTCTCTGCTTCACAAGTCTCCACTCGGTGTCGGGATGTTCCAGTCTTTCCTCCTCCCGTCTGCTATCCTCGTCCATGAGGGATTGGGCGATGTCCTTAAACGACCTGGCTTCATCTATGGTTTTGCAAGTTTCCCTCTTAAGTTGCACTTTGAGGACGCCTTCAAGGAATTGCATTTTCATACGTCCTTCCGCAGCTGGCAACTGTTCTCCGAGCTTGTTAGCGATTTTAGTATACCACTCCAGGAGAGTGGCAGCAAAGCTTCCCGCCGACTGGTTAGGTCGCTTGGATTCTCGGAACATGCGGAAGATGTCCTCCTCCGGAGCCCATCTGCCACCTCCAAACGCTTTCTTGAGTCCCATGGAGTGTCTTCGTCGCTCTGGATGATATTGAGTACTCTTCGGCTAATGCGGTTTACGAGTGCTGCTCAAAGTGCTGGTACTTCGTCTGCGTCCAGCCAGCCCGTTGACTCTTTCGCGGTGATGGCAGTGTTGACCCTTTCACCCGCCTTGAGGAAGTGAGAGAGGTCCCCTGCGTCTCCAGTAAATCTTTCAATCTCTGAGATCGCCGTTCTCATATCGTGTGCATTGGACGTGCGGATTTTTATCCACATTAGCGTCGATTGATCCGGCACCTGAAAAACTACTGGGGGTGGCTCACCACCCTCTGCAGGGATCACCATGGGCGTAGATCCTTCCACCATTCTAATTTCTAGTAGCCTGTCCTGTATCTTATCGTGCTGGTTTCGCCTTTCCATCCACCGTTACAGTTGCGGAAGTTGCAGAAACGCGCTCGTAAAGAAGGGTTTCGGCACCAGTTAAGCTCCGACGAGCCTAGAAAGAGTTTTTAAAAAACACACACGGGCACTGGGAGACAAACAACACTCATGAATGCAAGATAACAACTGACTTTATTACGATAAGGCAGCTTATATATAGGTGTCTTAATCCTACCTAGGCTGGGCTGCTTATCTTCATAATTAATATATATATATATATATATATATATATATATATATATATATATATATACCTACCTCCCTATGGAGAGAAGGAGATGACAGCTCAAATGGTTATCTGTGACTTACCTCCAGGCAGGACAATATCAATCGGCAAATGCAAATCTTTCTCCTCTTTGATATGTTGCTCCTTGATTAGAATGCATCTCTCTACCGTTCCTGCAAATAGTCGATACAAATATGAAAAAAAATATTTTTTTATTGTATATTATATTAATATACCATTCCTATCATTCCATTTTTTTTAATATACCAAATTTAATAGTAAGAATGAAGCCATTGCCTACCAGTAGTAACAAGGCTCAATGCACAATGCTTCCTGAACCACTTCCCCATTCGAGTGGGCGGGAAAAAAAGCAGTTCCATTATCGATCAATCAATATTTATTTGACCCAAAACATTATCAAAATAAATAATAAACTAAAAAATAGATTAATTTATAAATAAAAAAATAAACAAAACATTTCCGAATTTGAAAACAACAGGATAAATTATTGCAAATGAAAGTAGTCTTGAAAACATCTTGGCTTTAGTCGTGTTACAATCCTCTCTCCTAGCTGATAGTAGCTGGCTCCTTCTATTGTTGGTAGTTTCTCATAGTGCCTTTGGGTGAGTTTTTTAATGTGCTCTGTGGAGTGGACAACCCCGAGCTCTCTGTGGATTTGTGTGTTTTGTATAAATGGTGGTACATTCAAAATAATTCGTAGAATTTTATTTTGAAATGTCTGAAGTCTTCATCTGTTAGTGTTTCTGGTACTTTACCAAACTGGACATGCATAAGTTAGTAATGGTAGAGTTTTGTATAATAGAACTGTGCATTTATGTCTAAGTGGTGTTTCTTTGTTTAAAAGTGGGTATAGTAGTCTTAGTCGTGTGTGAGCTAATTGAAGTCCCTAGACTGGGAAAAATCATTAATTTTTGTTTTCAATGATATTTACCACATTTGGGTTTCTTGGGGTGCTGATTTTAAATCTGATATTATTTTTGGTGTAAAAAAATGTATAATACTAGTTTACTTGAAAACGTGAGCAAATTTTTGAATTAATTTGACAAAATATAAATTATTGTTAAACGATTATATTTTTTCTTTAATCTACTCTATAAAACAAATGAATTGATGAAAGAATCATGTCGATATAATTTTCTAAACTTGATTTAAAAAATAAAACACTTTCAACCTATTTTATTTTATTTCTCGGCTCCTAAGGTGCATTGGACGGAACGCTCGGATACGTGTCGGCTATTTTTCGATGTAGAATCACCAGAAAAAAAAAATGGTCCAGATCGGTGACCCCATCGCTATATGCTCCCCTTGTTAGTAGCCCAAGTGAGTCAGAAGATGATGCCTCATCTACTGCACCACTCGACTATGATTTGGAAACGTCATAAGGAGTTAGCACACAAACACGAGAAGAAAAAAAAAATCACATCAGGGGGATGAAGTTTCACTATATTTATCAAATCCAGTAGTTTCCCTTAAAAGCAACCCATGGGATGATATGAAATTTGTATTTCCTTGTCTGTAAAAATATGCATGGAGAATGGAATGAATCGGAGATAATAATTCTGGATTTGGGAAAGGAGGGGATCTAATATACTATAGGCTGGAAGAAATACTGCTGAGGTCGTGTCTAGACTCAAGGTTTCCGGATGTAAGTCCTCCCTTCCTTAGATCCGAAGTCCCCCGAGGATGTACAGGTTGAGTGAAGACATGGTACTGCTCCTTTAGTGGTAGAAGCATTTTCCCTAGAAAAATTGAATAGTCTTCTAGGCATACATTTTTGAGAGTAAATAGCTTAAAATGTATAAAATACAGAGTAAACATTAAATAATACCATATACCCTAAAAAAATAAAAAACATAACATTATTCATGTCTATAGATGAGGTTAATGACAATTGTTCTAATTCTATTTGACATATATTTAATAAATCTAAGGCGTCAAATACTTGCTTAAAATTCTTAATAATTAGAGAATTCGGAGTTGTATGGATTCAGTAGAATTTAACACAATTATTGAAGATTCGGGCAAAAATACAATCATTCGTTGTGGTACAATTTACAGTTGTTCCTAAAAACAAACTATTAATACATGGGTCAATGATACGCTTAACATTACAACAATAATAATTAAACGATATTAATATACAATTACCAGAATAATATAATATGAGAAGCTAAAACTGTCATGTAAGGAGTGAGTGTTGTGATGACTTGTGTAGTCCGTACGGGATAAGAGATTAAAGTGTAATAATCCATCGGAGGAGAGTACAGTGGTACTTGTAGAAAAACACGTAATATTCCTTTCTATAGCCCACAGTGGAGTTTAGAAGTCAGCCATAATACTTCAGTGTCTGAAGTTGTTAAATTAATGTCACTATGTGAGGAAAAATTTATGTAGGGTAGTAAAGTATAGTGAAGTTTGCCATCACACATTCTTCAATTGTTGCTTCTAGAGAAAAGATTTTATCATAAAAATATAACAGTGTACCGTGTAATTCAAGTAAGAGTAATTGCTGTTTTTTTTTTTTTGTTTTTTGTTTTTGTTTTTTTTGTGGGTGAGTATGATATTCATTGCTTCAAGTGTGCTTATGCAGTAAACTTCCTCTAATCGGGCATCCGATGGTCCAGCAGGGGTGTCAAGGCCAAACATGAAAAGTGTGCCTCTTCAGTTCTTAAGCATCAATTCCGCAAAATCCTCACCCCAACAACCCTGTGTTGACCGGATTGTAGACAAATTCCCAGAAACCTCTCTGTGATCAAATACTTACTTATTGCCCTTCCTGTTTATAGCTTTCGCTCGACTGAGACCATCTTGCTCAATGGGACAATTAAAATAATTAATTATGTATGCATAGTTTTTGTAATCTAACAGTGTGCAAATTTATTTTAGTTCTTTTACATTAAATATGTATTAGTCTTATAGCCTAAATTTCGCTCTTCTAGATACTGAAGATCCCCAAAAAAGCAAAGGCCTACCTAATATGCATCTTCAACCACACAAGACACTTCCCATTGGCACACCATGGTGGTCCCAATTTGGAATCCCGAGAAGCCAGGAAGCAGGCTCGAGCTCTACTGGCCGATCAGACTCCAGAGCCATATGAGCAACATCTTCAAAAGATTTGTCCTTGCTCATGTGTTGAAGTACTGCTTGAAGGCGGGTGTCAACCCTCAGGAATAGACTGTTTTTTGGGTCGGAATATCCTGTGATCGCCACATCCCTGAGCTACAGAATACCATAGCTGCAAATTTCAATAAGAACAGAGCCATGGCCTTCATCTTTCTGGACTGGAAACAGGTGTTCGACAGCTTCAACGCCGGATTTGCTCATGGAAGGAGATAAGAAATGAAATAGTCTTAATAATACAAACAATAAAATAAACTAATAAAACAACTTTCAACATTAAACTAAATAATCATACACTTTTTTTTTTTTTTTTTTTTTTTTTTTTGGTGTTTAACAGCGTATGAACAATTTGGCTATAAACGAAAAGCTATCTAGAGGCTGTCTCCCTTTTATAATGCCAACAGCACATGATCGGATACCCATTCAGGAACTTGCCTTGCTCAACGTTGCTTAATTTCGATGATCAAGGGGAATCGGTCCCTTATACGTGGCTATGGCTGTTGGCCATGCCCATTATTATTTAAATTTTTAAAAATTTAAATAACTGATTCATAATTTTTGATTGTACAAGCCTTCCTCTTTCGAAAAGTAATACACTTTCCGGGAAGCTGGGGTTTGTGAGTTATATTATTTATTTATAATATATTTATTTATTTATTTATATATATATATATATATATATATATATATATATATATATATATATACGCAAATTTGAATCACCAGTCTCTTATGACATATCGGGGCTGAAAAAAGATATTTCACATCGACACCTTCAGGTTGCGTGGACGCCATTAGCTTGTTTCCTCCCAATGGAGGAAACAGGCGAATAAGTACAGCAAGGAATTACCTACTTTAAATTATAAACAATCTACCAAGCCTTAAAAAAAAAGTGATTTAAAATTTTCAGGTGTGTAACTGATTGAATAGGATTACCCGAATTAGACAAAGAAACCTCTAGTAGTGTCAAACTATCATCTTCTTTTTTAATATCCATTTTTTTAAGGTATTCACATAGCCTTCAGTAACATAAGATATATTTTTATTCATAATTTCATAATAGAAGAAATGTATTTATTATGAACCCAACACTATTGAAGTTAATGCATTTATTTCTCTGACTGAGCTCGCCTCATCAAAAATTACTTCAGAACCGTTTATTTAGAGACTTTGGTAAGCTTTCGAATGATTACTGTCTACTTACCACGATTTACAACATGCCTAAAAGATAATTAAGGAAATATTTTTATTACATCTCTTAATATATTTTTTGTCATACCTGTTGGTGGAGACTGGCGGACCTAACCCATTAAAATATTTTTTCTTTTCTAATGCTTCTTTAACTTAACATAAACATAAGTAAGTCTTGAAAATGGTTGCTCAAATTGCCTTAGCAATGGTTTCATTTCTTTCCGTACGTTAGAAACCTTTATAAATACCTACACATAAGAGCAAAGCAGTAGGTGCTACAATTGCGCAAAGTTTGCTCCAAAAAATGTGTACATTTATCAGCAGGTTACAGAACTTGGCCTTTCAAATCAGCCAAATTATTTTTGTATAAAATTATATCAAAATCAGGCCATCTTTGGGGCCGTTAGGGCATGAACAGACGTATTATACATATATATATCATATCTATATATATATATATATATATATATATATATATATATATATATAAGATATATATGTATAATACGTCTGTTCATGCTCTAACGGCCCCAAAGATGGCCTGGCACACACACACACACACACACACACACACACACACACACACACACACACACACACACACACACACACACACACACACACACACACACACACACACACACACACACACACACACACACACACACACACACACACACACACACACACACACACACACACACACACACACACACACACACACACACACACACACACACACACACACACACACACACACACACACACACACACACACACACACACACACACACACACACACACACACACACACACACACACACACACACACACACACACACACACACACACACACACACACACACACACACACACACACACACACACACACACACACACACACACACACACACACACACACACACACACACACACACACACACACACACACACACACACACACACACACACACACACACACACACACACACACACACACACACACACACACACACACACACACACACACACACACACACACACACACACACACACACACACACACACACACACACACACACACACACACACACACACACACACACACACACACACACACACACACACACACACACACACACACACACACACACACACACACACACACACACACACACACACACACACACACACACACACACACACACACACACACACACACACACACACACACACACACACACACACACACACACACACACACACACACACACACACACACACACACACACACACACACACACACACACACACACACACACATATATATACAAATATATATATATACAAATAAATATATATATATATATATATATATGGTAATTATAAGTTAAAGATTGATGCGATTAGACATAGTCTATAGCCATTTATTGCCCTATCCAATCCACTAAAACAATAAAACTTTACAACTTGGTTCTATTTATCATTAAAATAAATTATTAAACAATGTTTTAATAGTAGTTTCTGACAAAAAATGACTTAAGGTGCATAACAATTTTGTAGTGCCCAACATAATTATCTTATAATAATGAACAAATCTCAAAAACAACCACTAAAATAATATATTTATAAAAATTCCCTATTTTATTTTATGAAATGATCTGTTAAATGTGATCATAGAAAGGATTTTATATAAATGAACCTCTATTTCTATCAGCTACGAGAGGTTTCATTCAGCCAAGCATGTTTTTCTAAGATTTCTACGTGATTTCCTAATTATGTATAAAACTGGGAAAATATCCAGTAAAGTTTTTTAATATAATTTTTAGTGAAGGTATTAATACCTGCGGACATTCTAGTTGACAGATGAATACTTGGAAATGTAAGAATAAAACTTACATTAAACCAGACGAAACCTATAATTGAAATGAACTAAGTCTAGATGCGCAAGGTTACACATTGGGAAGGTTTGTCTGCCTCAGTGTTGTCCCACTAAACTTTTAGAAAATAACAAGAAACATTTAATAAAAGATTGAACCTCCAAAAATTGCGCTTAGTTTTACTGAGCTTTAAAATTATTCATTTTTTAAACCAAATGAAAATATATTCAAGAAGAAGCAAGGAGGGAGGGGACCAATTAATTTCAGTACATAGAAATGGCGCCCTAAAAAACTTACTTGAAAGGAAAAAAACTATGCAGTTCCTGCATTGTCAGGGGGGTTCCCTTACTTTCATTATCCCTAGAGCCATTTAGAAAGCTTGGAATAGATATTGTTAATATTTTGTTAAAAATTTTAACACCTACTCCATTGGAGTCTTGAAGACATTACATTTCAGGCACCACGGTGCACAGGAAAAATTGTTTCTCATTATAAGTGTTTTGATCTAATGACAAATCCATTTTATAGTGAAAGAAAATGACAAAAACACAAGGAATAATAACTGAGGAAAAACAGATTCAAAGAGACCAATAATTTCGATGTTTGAAGCATTTATTTCCCAAACTAAGTGAGAGTTCCCTCCTTAGAGGAATGAAAGGGGATGGTATTCTGACTTATAGGTACTGCGACATCCTAGCACGTTCAGTGATATTAAATGCCAGCAAAAATATAGGTATTCATTAATTCGATCCGGGTTTTCTTGAAGAATTATTTCTTAAACATCAATACTTCTATCAAGCACCTCTGAATTCAAGAAAAGGTCATAAGCGCGCTTCCACTTTACAGTGAGGTAGAACAATAATCGTGACCTGGATAATAGTATTTAGAATGTAATTAGACTCTATAGTATTTAGAATGCTATAATAGCCACACAGCTTATATTTGTGGCAACATTACGGCTTGATTGTCTAGCCATAGGCAGAGCGATAAAACAAAAAGACCATCACGCAGGAGCTGCATAACTAAGCACTTAGCTCAGAATTTGGGTAGTATTAAATGCATTCCTGAATAATTTGCTTGAAATAAATTATATAAATAAAATAAAAGCATGAATAGTTCTGCTATTTTATATTTGTAATGATCAACTTAGTTTCAATTATTAATTTTGTAATTATTTTCCTTCCAGAGTTTAGTGTGTGCACGGAACTACACTATTTAATAAATACACTAAACTTCACATTTTTGTCTATTGATCATGATGAATAATAAAAGAAACGGGATACATTGCTTCTAGTGGCAGAGATGAGAACTTTACAACACACATAAAGTTATATCAAAACAAAGGCGCTCCTACTGGGAGCGTTGCAAACCAAAGTCTGGCGGGAGAATTCTATTCAAACTTAGTACAAAGTAACCCCCCCCCTTCCGATAGACCGATGTTTCTTATTAGATAAACAGGAATAACAGGTTACGCGTTTCATAACAATACAACAGAAATTACGACCGATATGAGAAAATTAGTAATTTTGGTCTGGAGTAAACCCCCTCCCGCCTAATGAATCAATTTAGTTTACATTTACAACAATTTTTTCTCTTTAGATGACCACAATGAATACCGAGTTTTGCTAAAATATAACAAAAATTAGGGCTGGTATTGCCAAATAACTACTTTGGCTCTGGAGTAAACCCCCTCCACATGGACAGATTTTCCTAGTTAACGAACTCGTTCAATCGTTTGCTAGGGGAGGGTAAGATCATGTATTATTTTATTTTTTATGTTGTATGTGAGTTTGTTTTTAATATTTTGATGTGCTAATGGCCTCAGCAATTACACACAAAAATTAATAAAATAAAAATAATATTTTGATTTTGAACATGAAAATCTGTGAATAAACTAAGTTCTAGAATTTTATACTAATTTTCATCACCCCTCCCCTCTAAGTCATTAAACTATTTAATTAAGTTATGTTAATCAATTTTGAAGAATATATAATATGAAAGAATACCTTATATTGAAGAATATCTCATAAATTGAGTTTTTACTTATATATATTTTTTTCTAAAATAGGTTCGTCTGAATGACGAATAGTTAGTAGAATGGGGTAGACCGAGGAAGGTTGGCATCCCAGGGTTAATCAAAATTCCCATTACTTTGGGCCCTCTCTTATTTCTATATACAAGGCCGTCACAAGGGCAGGTAAGCGGGGCGGTCGCCTTGGGCGCCTGAGCCTTTGAAATCGCATAATCATTTGAATGACAGTAAAATGTGAAATTGTTAAGATATAAGTTTGAATAAAAATTTAAAAAAATTATTAGATGTATTTAATCAATGCTTTCTCCGTCTACTGAAGAGTGGTGGAAAGGCTTCATTATAAGGATGGGGTAGTCGTTGTGTATGTGGGGCTCGTTGCTTACCAAATAAGACACACTGACACTCCTACGCACAGCGTGGGCGGGTAAAGCAAAGATCTTTTCTTCCCTCGGTGCCCTGAAGGGGCGTTCTGTCAGTCATCGCCCCGGGCGCTATAAACCCTCGCAACGGTCCTGCCTATACATGTACATTTATTTTATTCACTGGGTTTAATTTATATTTATCATTGATTTATACAAATTATTATAACTTATCTAACACTCATTTTTGTACTTAAAATTTGGTGTGTGTTTAACAGTGTATAAACGCCAGGCTATCTACAGGTTGCCACCCTTTTATATTGCCAACAACATGTTGTCTCTCACCCAGTCAGGTACTGGCCACGTCCGACGTTGCTTAACTTCGGTAATCAACAGGAACCGGTGCATTCAACATGGCTATGGCCATTGGCTTTTGTACTTAATCTCTCCATTTTGGTGTTGTAGTCAATTTCAGGGATTTTTCATTTAAAAAGTGATAGGCATTACATACATTTTTGCAAAATCCTCCTCACCTCTAAAACTGGCAGACTCATGGTCCAGAGGGTTAAGGGATATTGTATCCCAGCATACAATAGCAATCAAGTTCATCATCTTTTCAAGCACATTGTTATTAGATGGTATTGACTGTTCTTTCAAAATACCAGTTTGACCCTATTGTTTAACATTTAAAAACTTGGTAATTCTTTCAATGTCTATTTGGATTCAAGTTAACAGCTGGAATTGACAATACAAATTTTTGATAATTACATGTGTTATTTAATTAACTTTTTTCGCTTGTTCAATACAATAACAAGTAACTGGGCAACACAGGTCTGTGGTAGCTAAAGAAGCTTCAATAATTCTTCGAGTCTTTCTTTTCTTTATGGCATTGGAAAATGTAATATATGCAGGATGTGCCACAAGTAGTCGTTAGAGCTGGGTTCGTCTTAACCTGTATATGGTCAGAATAACGCTCTCATGTTGGCATGTGCTGTATGGTCACTACACACTGATGTAACAGATTTTTTAGACACTTGATGGTTAGGCCCTTATAATAACAGCTTGTTCCACACTAAAAATACATATATTAATTCCTAACATTTAAGTTCATTTCTACAATTCAAAGTTCATTTTGAAGGCACAAGGGTTCTAAAGTAAAGATTCTGTTTTTTATCCAAATTATATTTTTTTAAATCTCACATGATAAAATGGAAAATGTTATATTGATTAAAGTATAATTGTATTCAATTTATTAAACCACTATCAAAGTAAAATGCATAGGACGGTATACACTGACAGTGACTTCATTTTCAAACCTTTATTTCTTTAGAAGAAAATAACCCACTAGGGTAGGATTTGATCCAGAACTTCCTGTTTTATGGTCGGTTGTGTTTTCAATTACAATACTGGGCGTGATATCATACCATGCCAAATTAATTTATCCGAAGGAGCCCAGATTCAAATAGATCGAAGCCATTGAATGCTGTTACTGTATAATACTTATAGTGGGTATCTTTACTGGGTTTTAAATTAAATTTTATTTTATAAAAAAAATAATGATTTGAAAACTGAATTATATGAAGTAAAAAAATACAGAAATTCAGAGATCTCATTGCATTACTACACAACAGCACTACTTTGGAAATATAATGACATAACTGTGAAATAACATAATAGTTTTGTTGGGGTCAAAAATGAATTTAATAGATGCTGGTAAATCGACATAGTAGTACTTAGAAAAATTAGCAAGAAGAGAATAATGACCCATTGTTCACTTTTGATCGAGAAGTGAAAGTACAATTACAACCCATATTACCTACAAACTACACTCATAGAAGTATTAAACCAAATCTATACATCATTATATTAACTCTTACGCTGCTACGGACAGATGTATCAGTCCGGCTTCTTTTGTGCTTGGCTGCTACGAGCTATTACATGAGTCCATTATTGCTGATGATGAGCTATTATTGCCATTTGTAGACTGTTTATAGAAGCGGTCGTGTCCTTCAAAGCCGATAGGGGGCAAAGGACTTCACTTTTGTCACTTTGGCTTCCAACTAATCGGCCTACCTGTAGGTATACCTGCTCCCTCCCTTTTTTTACTGCCTAAAACCGTTGTTGCTCTTTATCTGGAATTTACTCTGCATATTTCTAGAGTATATTTTGTGCTTTTCAAGTGAAGAATTGTGTGTGTAAAAGTGAAGCGGAGTTCTGCTTCAAATGACAATGAGGGTACTGATAATGTATCCCAAAATGTTTCTGTTGGAGAAACACCTGGATCAGTGGAATGCAAAGTACATGAGAATTATCTTCCGATGAAACATCGTGTGACAAAAGTATTCAGCATACGAGGCATTCCAGGTGCTAGGCTATCCCGCACCACCGCATCATCTAGCCCTACGAGTATTACACAGCCTAAAGGTTGAGAGAAATTGGAATTATTTTTCTTTCGCAAGTCCTGTAAAATTTAAATGTTTGCAGTTGTGCCATTATACATCAAAAGCAGTGACATCAGAGTTCTTCAATAAGACTTCCTGGAGCTGAAGAAGGACCAGTTCTTCTGAGAAGTCTCGCACAAGTCACTTACTAATATGCTGGGTCTGAAATGCTAAAGCCAATATATTGGTGCTTAATCGTCTGGGCCAAAACCGCTCAACACCAATATATTGGTGCTTCGTCGTCTGGGCCAAAGCCGCTCAACACCAATATATTGGCGCTTCGGTGTGTAAGGGTTAATTAAGCCTTGACCTCAGTTGACAGAAAAAACACTATATTCTGTCAATTCCAACATTAAACCCAATAAATTCACATCAAAATTACTATTGGAATTAGCTGCGATTAATCCTAATAATTCTTCATCAGTATACAATTTTCTAGACATTGTTATAACGGCATAGAAAGAATACAAAAATAACTAAATTGTATAACGCCAGAACATAGACTGAAGAATTAACTGCAAGGCATAAAGGCAGGAGGTTGCAATTCTTCTATGTAAATAGAGACCTGACAAAAATAAAAATACATCATTTCTAGTACACGATCACAGCGCTGTCTATTGGATCAAATGTTGACGTAATCCATCCAAACATTAACAATAAATAATTAATTAAAAAACATTGTCTATCGGATCAAATTGTAAATATAAAAAATTCTCAAATCAACTTAATTACATACACAAAATTTCATCGAAATCGGTCCAGCCGTTTAGAAGGAGTTATATTACAAACAAAGCACAGAAGATATATAAAGATAATCTACAACCAAATTCAACGTACATCTGTAAAATAGGATTGTATAAAGATTTGTGTAGTATTTAAACCAATTCAGAGTGAGTGGTAAACTTATATATCATTTCAGATACTGGAAAGGGTTATTAGAGATTAAGTAATCAGGTAGTGACTCACCTCCATGTAAGTACTGTCTTATATTAGAGCCCAAAAGTTAGGCATCTATTTTTGGTTAAAATAGGCAGGCAAAAAGGCACTTAAAATACTGGAAATAGGCAGTACTGTAATTAAAATAGGCATTTATTAGAAATGAAAGCAAAGAGGAATCTCACTCATTATTAATGAAAATATGTATTTTAAATAGTCATTCATTTCTTTATTAGCAATTTATCACGTAATTAGCGTTCTTAATCTTACTTTTCTTGGTTAATAGCACAACAAGGTGCTTTTTCAAAGTATCAACTGTCGTAGACAGACGCTTGTCAGAAAGAATGTTTTTCATCATGGAAAAGGAACGTTCTACTTCTACTGAAGTGATTGCGAAAATTTGAAACAACCTATTTCGGTAGGGCACATCCCAGTTAAAACAGACACACATCAGAAGAATATGAATTTTTTCAACGTCCATATTAGCACTCAGAACATTTATACACTTTTCACTAACACTGCTTCCTTTTTCTCCTGGTGCTTATAGATGATACTAGCGAATCATCTCTTTTCTCTAACTTCAAGATTGCTTCCGGTATCACGCTATAATTTGCTGTTATAAATGCCAGATCATTTTTTAGCCCAATAACTTTTTTACCTCGCGAACTGAACCATCTTGTCTAATGATACAGCACGAACTACCTCACGTATCATCCAAATTGTTGCTGTAATATATGACTGCTGAGATCCAGGTTCTTCATCTGGTGAGAACTGGCTATGCAGGTAAAGGGAGCTGTGGTGCCACAACCTTGAAACCCCAAATTCGGGAGGGTTATTTCAGGAAGAGGATTAGGATCAGGATTTAGTGGCGATTAACATTTTATCATGTTTTTACGCCAATTTCAGGAAGATTTTCTTGGTATTCGAAACTAACTTATCCACGAGAGGATACAAACTTTTTATCCCTTCGGCAATTCTGTGCAGACCATGCGCCAGTCATGTGAGGTTCAGCATTTAAGGAAAGAGAACTTTCAAGGCTTTAGCTGCATTTTCCATGTAAGGTGCCGCATCTGTGACAAAAATAAGGTTCATTATCATCCCGTATTCCATTCCGCCAGAGTAAGATTAATGAATTTGTGAACAACTGTGCCACTGTGGAACCATTTCAAACAAATAAACGATTTATAGGGAACAAGATTTTACATAGATATTTGTGACGGCAATATTTAATTTGTACAACCTTATTTGTCTTCGATGAATGGAAATTCATTATGTGCTTTCAAAAATGTGCAAATCGCAGAAAAAAATTGCATAACGATCAAAAAAGGCATTAAACCTTAAAATAGGCAACAAAAAATTGTCACTACACTTCCTAAATGCAGGAAAACATCTTTATCTTTATCTGATTCGTCAATATATCCAGCTAGATAAAAAAAGGCATTTTGCCTAACTTCCGAACTCTAGTTATCATAGTTGACAATATCAACTACTCTTTGAGGTGGTAATTCTTCAATATAAAGTACAAAATCAGAGGTTACTAGAGACTTATATTTTCTTCTTGAAGTATATACCACTTATATAAAGGGAACCACATTTCTTAATAATAAAATGAAATATGAAACAGAATAATAATTTACTCTCAGCACAGAAGTCCTTGATGAGTACAGTAGCTCACCTATATCCGTGAAAAGGCCAATAACCAGTTTTTCTGAAGAACTCCTAAATATAGGTTGTTTGAGACGAATCCTCTGCTAAGGACACACACAAGGTGCTGCCCAATCGTGGTAATGAACATTCATCTGAATCAACTTTATAGGAAGTTCAATATCTTGGTTTGGGACTGCCCTTCCTTAAACCCTTCGGCTCCTGCCTTAAGATTCCATGAGAATTATGACTCTGTCTTCTCTCTCGAATAGAATGAAGCAGCGACCCCTGACTAGTATATCTCCCCTGATCCTCTTTCCCTTCGAGTCCTGCTTCTCTCATTTTAAAGCTGACACGATCAAAGCCATAGTATAGACAATTTTTTCCCCTCATAAGCTCTGAAACTACCTCTTCCTCTATTCCTAGCGTTAATTGAGTTGTCTTGGGCGAGGATTCCTCCCTTGCGTAGATTCTCCATGTATCTACTTTTAAAGCTTTGGAGTTCTGGGCTTTGAGAGCCGTGAGAATCTTTTTGTTCCCTTTATTGCTTTTCGGGAGGTACACTATCAGAACAGCTCTTTTTCGCGGGAGACCATTTTCCTCTAGAATCTTCAGCTTGGCTCCTTCCCATGGAGTTAATAGAGGAATATTAGCCTTCACCCAGTCTACCGTGTCCTGGCTCGCACAGCTTAATTGTAGCCAGCCAGATTTCTTGCTAATATCATAGAACCGTACCTTCACTTCCCTGTCTGGGTCTTCCAAAATTTTTTCCAAAATAGAGGCCTCGACTAGTTCATATTGCTCGCCTTCAATTTGTACATTGGGATAGCCTTGACAGCAAATCCCAACTCTAATTCCTTCCAGAACTATACGGTTCAAAGGAGCGTTCCATCCCTCTTCAGTGATTTCTTGTTTTATGGAAGAGCACATATTAACCCTTTTATTTCCTGGAATAACGCCATCGACACATTTTCTATATTCTTCTCTTTCCGGTCTGCTCTTCCTCAATGACTTGTGAGTTCCCATAGGGTCCTTACACTTCTCCATAGCCTCTGTTTTGCTGTATCCATGGCGCCTGAGCCATGAGTAACGTCTTTTTGTCGATCCACCAATGCTGGGTATTTTGACCTTTGGGTGTTTGAGTTTGGATTCAGCCTTCCCCTTTCCGAGTTCCATTGGTAACTCTCCTAATGTAGACGGTACTCGGCGTCAGATCACAGTAATTCTGTCTGAATAAAGCAAGTCTTGATTATAATATCAATTTTATTACGCATTATCTGTTTAATTATATAAAAATAAATGGATAGTGTTACCTCCATTCTGCATTATCTCTAGAAGGTAATCCTCTTCTGATTCATCATTTTCCATACGTCTCTCTCCCATTCCTGTACAAAAAAAATCAAGAAAACTACAGCTTCTAATTTGAGGATTAATTTTATCAACAATTAAAACACAGTTCACTTCTTCAGGAAAATTTGGTAAGGCATCTGAGCATTTTATCCAAAATTCGTCTGTTGCAACCAGAAAATTATTGGAGATTTCGCGAAAAGGCAGAAGCGATTCATGGGAGACAAAAATAGCTCTTTTCGATTCTATGATATCTTCAACCCTTTTCTACTCCTCCAAAATATGGAGCTTAAGATACCTGGATGCTATTGAAGTGGTTCAGGTAAAGTTTCTGAAGCAACTATTTAGTTGGCCAAGGAACACTGCCAACAATATTGTGTGTCTCGAAACTGGCAAAAACGCCCTGAGTATGAACAGGATTGTAAATTACTGGTCTAAATTGTTGCTTATGCCTGAAGAGAGGTTACCAAGACTCTGCTTCAACAAACTAATTTCGCTGGATACAAAGAATCCTGATATGAACTTTAATTGGGTCAAACAAGTGAGAACAATAGCGCTCACTATGGCTGTAATGAAGAGTTCGATTAAGTATACCCAACTGGACTATTGAAGTACAGCAATGAAATATTGGAAAAGCTAAAAAATCTTAACCTATCTATTGACATCCATCTATTCATAAGCTACAACTACAATACCTTATAAAGAACTAGGTATTTCCAGCCCAGAGTCCTATTTGATCTATGGAGCTAACATACAAACGCTAAAAACAGTAAGTCAGTTAAGAGTTTCAAATTCCGAATTAATTAAGGTCTCTGCGAAAAGCAAACGTTTCTATTTAAAATCCCAGGAAACCTGCACTTTCTGTAACCAATTAATTTCTAACAGCCTGTTCCACTTCCTTCAGTACTTTGAAAAGCTAATAGAAAACGGACACAAATATTTCCAAGCATTTCTCTCTGCGCCAAGTGATGTAGATAAAATACAAGACATACTTCGAATTGATAACATAGAGAAACTTAACAAGATCTACTGGTACATAATGTCAGCATGCCCCTGAATTCTTTAAGCGATGATGAACCACTCACCAATCAAGAGCTGAGACTAAAGATAATTGTTGGCCAGTTCAACTAATTGTTTATTGCTATTTATAATGGTTGTTTTTTTTATGTTTTTCCTTTTTATTATGGTTATTCTTGAAAATGTGTACATAAATCATTTGGAATGTAGTGAAGTATAATTATTTAGTTATTGTTTTTATAATGAATCATTGTACAGTTACGATAAACCGGACTCATATAGGTGAAACAAAGTTATCCATATATGTATAACCTATACAAGATTCCAACAACAAACAAATTAAACAAATAAATTAACAAATAAATTCTATTCTATTCTATTTTATTATATTCAATAAACACATGCATAGTTGAGGTATACCTCAGTTTACACCATTCGTAAAAATATTAGTTGAAAATAAAAATCAAGTTTTTTTCATTTTATTCGACTTTATGTCTGTCTGCAACAAATATAAAAGCAATTAATTCACTAAAAAACGTAAAAAGTCATATCATTCAGTGTTATCTTATTTAATGGTTGTTCACAGGATCTATTTCTAGATTTCGGGAGTGTAGCCTACTTGTCAACTAAGTCTAGTGTACAGAAAATGTTGAACACTAAACATAACATGGGCCTTAGTCTCTCAGGAGCAGCCTTTTAGTTAGTTTATATGTAGAAGCATCAGAATCCTCTCTGGAGTATCGGAGATACATGCTCATTGCACAAATATCTAGCCTTAGGCTGCACTCCTTGTCTTCAAATCGACAGTAATAACCAATAAATAGAGGACAGAAACAAACCCCAAGCCCAGAGACCATTCAGTGTTAAATACAAAGTTATACAACTTATCAGAAAAACTCCTGATACAGGAATACGGACTAAAGGCCTAATACCCTTTCCTATGTGGGCATTAAATAATTTAGATACAAATATATCATAACAAAATTCCACACAAATCAATAAAGTACAATATCAAAAAAACATTTCAATTAATTTCATCTGACTACCATTGCCAAACTCTTTATCTTCACTGATGGATCAGATAGCAGATATTGACAACGAAATCATTGATGATAATTGTAGGATATTTCCTTCTTTATGGGATTCTTATCAGCCCAGATAATATTCCCAGGAGGAACATAGATGTGATTGTCTGCACTGACTCAATGAGCACACTACAAGTAGGAGCTAGCTGTTGGATACACCTCAGGCACAAAGATTAACGACTTCTCCAAAACAATTCTCTCACATAAAAATAACATTAAAATGCATTGACTTTCCAGACAGGATAATCCGAAAAACTTCTCCCAGCTCAAACTTTGCCACTAGCCAAAAGGAACTCAACTGAGTAAAGAATAAATTTGATTGAAGATCTATTCACATACCTAACTTCAGAGTTGGACAATTACTTATATTTTAAAAACTCAAGAGGCAAAAGTGTGAATCCTGAAGAAATGATAGAACTCAACAACAATGATAGCAGGTAGCATAACCTTCTTACTTCAGTAAACGCAGTAAAAATCATTGAGTTAGTGAGGAGTGGAGGGAGGATAAACAAAAAAGGTTGAAGACTAATACGGGCCATTTTAGTGTGACCAGTGACGCGCGAAAATTTGAAGTTTAGCGCGGTTTCTCCCTACCCCCATAGGGAGGAAACCCGCTTATGAGGTTGAGCTCATGACGCAATCCGAAAGTGCCGACACGAAAATTTCATGTTTCAGATCAATAATATTGGGAATTAACATTACCGATGGCGGCGCCACCGTCGTTGTCAAAATGGCTTTTTACAAAGGGAGACAGGTGACATTTGTACATAGGGATTGCTGATAACAAGTGTTTTCACAGTTGTTTGTGGTTTTATTTCACGTTAATATTAGTGTTTTCACCAAGAAACAGGATTTTTGGAAGCTCTACTTTATTTGTGTACTCAAATATGTAAGAATATTGGACTAACAGTGAGTTGTTGTTATTGTGATGGATAACCAAAAGTGAGGTAAATATTATTTCATACCATTGTGAATAGCTTTGAATACAATAAATGTATTTTATAATAAATATTGCATATTATTGATCACCAATAAATCATGAACAATTTGAAAATTGAAAAAAGATACTTCAAAATCTTTATTTTCACATATTACATGCACCATTATTTTTTTTTTTAGTTTTGAATCGTTTCTGATCACAAATTTTAATTATTGCTTACATTATTTGCAAATTATAACTGATATAAATATAATTTCATACCATTGTGAACCGATTTGAATATAATACATTTATTTTATAATAAATATTGCATATTATTGAACACCAACAAATCATGAGCAACTTGAAAATTGAGAAAATATTTCAAAATTTCTTTGAATCTCTATTTCACATATTACATGCACCATTTCATTTACTTCTTAAGGTTGTAATTAAATTATATAAATATACTTTATCAAAAGGCACCGTAATATTTATGAAAGGAGTCATATGAATCAAATATGAAGTAGTACGCTCAATTAAATTTAATACAGCCATTCCTAATTAGTGTGTTTGTGCAAGTGCAAACAACTTAATAGATTGGTTGGTCTTCTCCAAAATACCACAGGTATTTAGGTAATGGATGTGCATTCACAATTGCTTCATCTTCAACTATGCACCTGAAACTACTTAAGGTTTCTAGATAGCCAAAGAAGTTCCTTTGTACATACTTTTGTTCATCAATATCTATACCTTCTGAATTTCTAGAAGTGAATTTCATAAATTAAATCAAATTCGGGTAAAATGGGTTGCAAGCTGTTTATAGTCACACAAGAGTGAAGGTTGCATAAATGTGAATTATTTCACTACCTCTTACATATATTGTTTAAAAATAATTACTTTGTGAAAGGGAAAGGTTCATGTTGTCTTTAAACAGACAAATTTGTCATAAAAGAGCTGGGAAATTATTAAATAGCAAGAAAAACACGAACAACACAATAGCTTTACATTTGTAAACAATGCACGCCTCCCTTTGTCGCTAGTTCCGAAATTTTCCGCATGGCGGCGTATCGCTTAATGTTAATTCCCAATAACGGCGGTTCAAATTTGTATATCAAATTTGGAAGGTCAAGTTCGTTAACCAGCAGAATCCGTCCACCGGAAGATGTTTTTTGGAGCGAAAATTGCGCAAAAAGAATCATAACGCTTACGTTTTCGAGGTCATATGCTTGCAGGTGCTCGTTTTATAGGTGTCTTAACATAGAAAAACGGGTGGAATCATTTTTAAAGCTACAACTGTAACCGTTTTCGCGAAACATTGAAACACCTACTTTTCCAAACTAATTTTCAGTTTGGGTATTCAGAAACGATTAATTCAGTTAGAACTTGTTCCAGGCGTTTGATATTCATCTAATCTATGATAGGTAAATTTTGGTTCCGTTTGGAGTTAAGGAAGTACTAGAAATAAAATATTTCATTAACAGGCATGAAAAGTTTTGGGATGTTCTTATATTTTATAAAATATTTCGAAAACGGTTAGGAAATCGTGGCAAGTGGAAAGTAACTGTAGTGTTTACTTAAATTAATGTATACTCATTGAAATGAAACACTAGACTCATTCCTTTATTTTAGTTACAATTACCCTTGGTTGCTAAGCAACAAAACATATGGTTATTACCATTACAGGATACTACATCTTTCCCCCCTTATGAAATTATTTATATAAATCATAGTCTTTGAACTTGACCGGTGTTTTCACTATTCTTCCGCTTCTAGTACTTCTCTCTTGCGAAAGCTCTGGTCCACTCAATTCTTCATTAGACTTTATAGACTGCTCTTCCTGGTTGTTCTCTGTTAAAGATTCTTCTGGCTGAATCTTTTGAAAGAATGACGAATTGCGAGTTACCTCGGATCCATCTCGGCTTGCAGTAATCTTCGTTCCGCTGACATCCTTCACCTGATAGGGGGAAGGGTCATAAGGTGTTGAATACTTGTTCCGTTTTTCCTGTCTGGCCAATACCGTATCCCCCTCTTCGAGTCTATGCTCTCTGACATGTCTTCTCTGGTCTGCATATTCTTTCATTTTCTGGCGATTAGTCTCTTCATTTTTGATTAATTTTTCATCGATTTCATCGTCTAAAATGTTGTCTGGAATGCCTGGAAGATAAGACCTGAAGTTATTCCTCAGAAAAGCTTTGGCGGGAGCGATGCGAGTCGAGCTATGCGGTGTATCCCGATACTGCAGCAAATATTCGGGTAAGGCCTCTTCCCAAATACGTCCCTCGATTTCGGCTGATCGAATGGTTTTATTTAAATTGAACATGAAGTGTTCGGCCCTACCATTAGCTTCAGGCCAATGGCTTGTAACTCGGCGGTGTTTTATTCCAAGATTGATGCAAAATCTTTCGAATTCTATACTGTTGAAGGGTGGCCCGTTGTCAGTCTTGATAGTGTTTGGTAATCCGAATAGTGAAAACGTTTTGAATAAGAGTTTAGTCACTACATCAGTTTTCAGTGAACTCAGAGTTTCAACGATTGGAAACTTGCTGAAATCGTCCACGATTACACAAACGTAACGCCCGTTTGGCCAAGGTCCTGAAAAATCCACCGAAAGAGACTCCCAAGGGCCCTATGGCATCGGCTGTAACCGAATTGGATCTCATTTCTTAGTGTGATTGTTGGCACAACACGGGATGCATTTTGAGACAAGTTCTTGGACGAGTGAATTCATCTTGGGGAACCAATCTTTGCTTCTCAACAACTCCTTTGATTTGGTGATCCCTTGATGACCACGATGGGCAAGTCTAACGACCCGTTGTTGCAAATTTTGAGGAATTACTAAACGAGATCCTCGCACCACAATGTTATCGCTTGTTACTGCGACCTCATCCTTGATTGGGCGGTATTGTGTCAAAATTGAATCTGACCAGTTTCCGGTGCGAACAGCATCGATGACCTCTCTCAAAATGGGGTCACTGAGAGTTTCACTCAATTTCCTTCCGGGATATTCTAGACGGCAAGTGTGCAGTCGTCACAAGATTGATGTAGTCTTCTTCACTTGATGTGACTCTCTTCTTGAAAGGGTAACGGGACATATAGTCAGAAGGGTTATCTTTTCCAGAAATGTGGGATACTGTGAATTCATAACCCATTAACTTGAAAATAAGCCTTTCCAGACGGGGCGAGGTCTTGTGCCCCGATTTGGTCAGTAGCGACACTAATGGCTTATGATCAGTGTGAATGACGAACCGAGACCCTGCTAAGTATTCATGGAAATATTGAGTTGCCCAAGATACTCCCAACATTTCCCTCTCAATTTGACTGTATCGTTTTTTTACGTCCGATAAACTGACACTCGGCAAGCTATTATTGCAGGCTTCTTATTACCAGGTTGTGCTAAGATGGCTCCAAGACCCTCGGGTCCAGCATCTGTGTATAAATGTAGGATTTTCCTTTTATCAAAATACTTGATAGAAATGACATTACTAACTTCTTTTTTTATAAGCTCAAAACAGGATTGTTCCTTTTCTCCCCATTTACACTTAACGTCCTTCTTTTCCAAATTTCGAAGGGGTTTTGTCAGATTAGCTAAATTTGGTATAAATCTAGCAAGGAAATTTACCATACCCAAGAAACTTTTAATGCCGTGAACATCAGTTGGTGGTTTCAATTTAAGAATGGCTTTTTTCTTCTTAGGGTCCACAAAAATTCCTTCACGTCAAAGCACGAATCCCAAGTAAGGCACTGTGTCCTGCTTGAAAAGGCATTTCTCCTCATTTAATGTAAGGCCTGCGTCCTGCAACCTTTTCAAAACAGCTTTCAGAGTACGATCGTGTTTATCTTCTGACTTGCCAAAAATTAATATATCATCATTAACATTTACACAGCCAGGAATGTCAGCTATAGTTTTTTGTATAACAGCGTTGAAAATTTCAGGCGCTGAGTTAATGCCAAAACTTAGTCTTTTGTATCTGAACAAACCCAAGTGGGTAGCAAATATAGTGATGGAGCGTGAATCAGGATGCAATTCAAGTTGATGGAAACCCTTGTTTAAGTCCAATTTTGAAAAGACAGTAGACCCATTAATTAGTGCTGCAATTTCTGAAAACGTAGGATTGGGGTAGCGTTCTCTTCGAATCGCTTTGTTTGGTTTCCTCATGTCAACACAAACTCTCACGCTTCCATCCTTTTTAGGTACAACTATAACTGGTGAAGCCCAAGATGTTGGTCCATCAGCTTTCTCAATGATGTCAAGTTTTATCAATTTCTTCCTCTAATTTCTCCCTGAGGTGGAAAGGAGTACGACGATACATGATAGCGGACGGTTCAACATCAGGATTTACGTGCAATTTAATGCAAACATTTTTGAATTTGCCAATCCCATCAAAAATCTTTGGAAATTGTTTCTTGATCAAATCCTACCTGTCGGCTATTCTAAGTGCCCGTGATACAATCCCCAGATCTCTGGTATCACAGCCTAATAGCAAGTCCCCTTCCTCTACGACAACCACTTTAGCTCTCACAGTGCAACGTTTGACGACAAAATTACATCTAAATTCACCGAGCACCTTCACGGCCCGGCCCTGATAAGCTTTGAGAGAACAGCGAGTACGTTTCAATGGAGGTGGATCAATTTAAGATTCATAACTTTTTCGATTAATTATGTTCACTGAACACCCAGTGTCTACTATAAAGTCAATAAACTTTCCACAAATGTTCAATCTCTTTGTTGGAATGCCTCTACTTTTGGCCATATTTAACAAATTGAAGGACAATTCAGCGTTAGAATCACTGGAAGATGATTCAGAATTTTTATCTACAGTCTGATTGATTGAACGATTTTTTCGTTTATTAACCCTTTCCGATTTCTTCTTCGAAGATAACGAACAGTTTTTCGTGTACGGCAAATGATTATATTTATCGCAGGCCTTGCAAAGATTACCCCTTGCTGGGCAATGTTGCCCTTTTTTGTGTGGCCAAAAACCACCACAATTGAAGCAAGAAAGAGTGACATTTTGCACCAAATCAGAATTAGCCCCGGAAAACGAAGAAATTTGAGTTTTCACAATTTCTTCCGTTTTGCCAAAATCCAAAGCATTTTGAAGTGACATATTCTCTTTTTTCGACATTTCTTTCCTCAAATTATCAGATGTTGTACCGAGTAAAATTTGGACTTTAATTTCAAAATCAGTCCTTTCCGCAAAATCACAAGTTGTCGCCATTTTCCTTAAACGAATATAAAATTCCATAATCGACTCAGACGGTTGTTGTTGGGTTTTCCGGAATTTGTAAATTTCGTATAAAACATTCTTTCTGGGGGCAAAATGATTAGTCAACTTTTCCTTCGCCTCCTCGTAAGAAAGGCCTACATCTTGCAAATTCCGAAATATTTCCTGAACTTCACGACCTGCACAATTCAACATTAGTGCGCGTTTCCGTACATCCACTGTAACATCAGCCGCCACTAAGAAAATTTCGAATTCGCTCAACCAAGATGACCAGCGACTCGCTGCATTTTCATCCAGATGAAGATCGAATGGCCCCGGTTTTACAGCAACCTCCATATTGAAAAAAAAATAGATAGACTTACCGAAGATGATTTTTAGTTTCACAGTACTAAACTAGGCTTGGAATATTTTCAAGAGCCCAGTTGATACAACCCAGTCCTTACAACCAGGCCAGTTGGACCACCGGCCTCCAATTGTAAGGAACAATAATTCGGTAACTGCCGACTGCGCCAAAATGTAGTGTTTACTTAAATTAATGTATACTCATTGAAATGAAACACTAGACTCATTCCTTTATTTTAGTTACAATTACCCTTGGTTGCTAAGCAACAAAACATATGGTTATTACCATTACAGGATACTACAGTGACCATTCGAAAGCTTACTAGATTCTCTATAAGAAAGGTTTTGATGTACTTTTTGATGGGGAGAGGTAAATCGGAGAAATAAGGACTTGAAAATTAGCAATTGTTAGTTTTGCTCTTTTGAACGGGTTTTTGTATCTGTTTACCTAACGTTTTAACTGGTTGTTCCTTATTTTAATTGCATTTATTTTTGTATTTGGCTAAAACCAGGTAAGAAAATGTGAAACATTGTTATAGTGTTTCCAAGAGTGAACGTTGAGAAGGTGGGGGAAGTCGCCATGATACTGTCAGTTTCCTGTTGTGGCGCCTTAAATCTATTTTCTCTTTGAAATTTTATTTCATATCTTTCACGAAAGATCAAACCTCACCAGACCAAATGTAACTATTATTTTAATGATCATAGTAATAAAAAAAATACACTATCATCAAAAAAAAAAAAGGTTGCGTAAAAAAGAAACTGCGTATAAAGGAACATCCTTCAGTTGGACGGAGCCAGATTTACCGATTAGATAAACAGCCGTCTCCCAGACGGGATGGATCGCGCCAAATATTCGCTTTTCAAGATCACCCATGTCCAAACGTCACAATAAACCTTCGGCTCCACTCCTGGATGTACACGGAGGACTCTTATAGGCCCCCAACCTCCTAGATCCAAAAAGGGCACTACCACTAGAATAAATATCCGTCTGACAAGGGGAGTATACAGCGATGGGGTCACCGATTTGGGCCAATTTTTTTCTGGTGATTCTACATCGAAAAAAGTCCGACTCGCAGGAACTGCGTCATCTTAGCGCGGTTCCAGTTCTTTTTTTTCTTTTTTTTTTTTTTTTTTTTACGGCTCATCTACATCTAGGTCATTAGCGCCGACATCTAGGGTTTAGCGAGGAATTTTACCAGCGAGCCGTGGGATGATAAAATTCCTGCCGGAGGTTGGGAATCGAACCCACCATCTCCCGCTTATGAATCCAAGGCGCTAGCCTTTAGACCACGGGAGACCCCGGTTCTTGTTCATATCCCTATTCTCATTTGAAAAGCATAGAATAGAAACAGATAATATTTTCCTCGGCCTTTGTTCAAAGGGTTTTATGGCTATACCTGGGGTTAGGGTCGGGTCCGCAAGACCCTAGAAACCTCTTCTAGCGATACTTCATTTCATACGTTTCAATGAATTGGAAAATATCAAAAATTTTCACACATTCCTGTGTTCTTTTACTATAGTAATAATTCTACAGATAAAATCAATTAAAAAATAAAATAAAAAAACCAACAGCATAAAGGCAATTGAAAATATTCAAAAGACGTCATCGAATCTTTTTCTCTTGGCAAGCTATGTTTCTAACAATGAATTGTTTTTCTTATTTTGCCTAATCTGTTTTATTGTAAAATACATTATCCAAATATAAGCAATTAAAAAATAACAAGGAATAAAAACAGACAAAAAGAACAGTTCGAATAAGCAAAATCCATTACTTTAATGTTTTAAGCACTTATTTCTCCGATTGACATCGCCTAATCAAAACTTTCATCAGAACCTTTTTTTTAGAGCATTTAGTAAGCTTTCTAATGGTATTGTTTCGTTTGCCATGATTCTCAACCTTTTTCGAGATATTAAGGAAAATATACAGAGTTACCAAAACTTTTTATGTCTGTTAATAAAATATTTTATTCTAACCCTTCCTTAACTCCAAACGTAACCAAAATTTCAACATATTAGTTTTAATGATAGTACAATATGCAGAAAATGTTTCAACTGAATCCCATGATTCTAAGTACCCAAACCAAAAACGGTATTCAAAAAGTATTTTTCCAATTTTCTCAAAAACGGTTAAAGCTATCGCCTTGAAAATGGTTTCATTCGTTTTACTAGCCAAAGAAGCCTATAAAACGAGTACTTACAAGCTTATGAACTCAAAAACGTAAGCGTTACGATTTTTTTTGCGCGAATTTCGCCCCAAACGCCATCTTCCAGTGGGCGGATTTTGCTGGTTAACGAACTTGACCTTTCAAATTGGACGACAGATTTTTGTACCAAATTTCATCAAAATCGGACCATCAGGAAAGCCAGAAATCCGCGAACAGACAAATATATATATATATATATATATATATATATATATATATATATATATATATATATATATACATATATACAAATTTTAACCACCGTTATTTTCGGTCTCTAGGGGTTCTGAAACGCGAAATTTTCTAGTCGGCACTTCCGGATTGTTTCATTGTATCAACCTTATAAGCGGGGTTCCTCCCTATGGGGGAGGGAGGAACCGCGCTAAAATAGTCGACACGTATCCGAGCGTTCCGTCCAATGCGCCTTAGGAGCCGAGAAATAAAATAAAATAGGTTGAAAGTGCTTTATTTTTTATATCGAGTTTAGAAAATGATATCGACATGATTCTTTCGCCAATTCATTTGTTTTATAGAGTAGATTAAAAGAAAAATATAATCGTTAAAATATAATTTATATTTCCTCAAATATATTCAAAAATATGATTTAGTTTTCAGGTAAACTAGTATTATACATTTTTTTGCACCAAAAATAATAGCAGATTAAAAATCAGCACCCCAAGAAACCCTAATATACTGAATATCATTGAAAACAAAAAATAATGATTTTTCCTAGTCTGGAAGTGACTAAACATTTGTAAGCGAAACGGTAATGTAACGCTTTGAAATTCGATATCTCCCCTTGAGATAATCCGATTTTTACATCATTGAAATCTTTCGAAAGGAGAAAGACTCCTTTTTCTAACCATATAAATGACTATTGTATTATCTCAAAAGGTACTTGCGAAAAATGGTTTTCAAAATAAAAATAGAATTTAAACATTTTTGCATATAACGTCAATTCCAGAACACGTAGAAACACCCCGATTGGACGGAAATGTGCCACATTATGGCCTTTATTGACCCTCCAAGTTTGGTTTGGATCGGGTAAATATTCTTTGAAATATGGCCGGATTCTTGAATCTTTAACAAAATCTTAAGGGTCCCCCCTTAGCAAAATTTAAAATACATTTTTTTTTTTTTTTGTAATATTCCCAAAATTTGAATTTCGGGGTTTTTCAATGTGCTAAAAACGAATCTGACATCCGTTTTAAAATCAAAAATTGTTTCATAATCGATAACTTTTTAAATGTAGGTTTATGGAATATTTGGGCATAATAATGACTTCTACAGAGTCGAGTATGTAAAACATTTTTTTTTAATTTAAAAACGGATGTCAGATTCGTTTTTAACACATTGAAAAACCCCTAAATTCAAATTTTGGGAATATTACAAAAATAAATAAAAAAATGTATTTTAAATTTTGCTAAGGGGGGACCCTTAAGATTTTGTTAAAGATTCAAGAATCCGGCCATATTTCAAAGAATATTTACCCGATCCATACCAAACTTGGAGGGCCAATAAAGGCCATAATATGACACATGTCCGTCCAATCGGGGTGTTTCTACGTGTTCTGGAATTGACGTTATATGCAAAAAAGTTTAAATTCTATTTTTATTTTGAAAACCATTTTTCGCAAGTACCTTTTGAGATAACACAATAGTCATTTATATGGTTAGAAAAAGGAGTCTTTCTCCTTTCGAAAGATTTCAATGATTTAAAAATCGGATTATCTCAAGGGGAGGTCAAAAACGTCTACCAGCTGTCTGTCAGTATGTTTGTTCCTTATACAAATCCACGCCGTTCGACTGATTTTGACCAAACTTGGGACACAGTTAGATCTTGATCCGGAAAGTGTCGTATGCTAAAGCGGCCCCTACACGGTGAGTAATAATGACATTATCAGTAATGTCATTACTATTCAACTCTCGTCATTCCATATCATCATTACAATATACACCTTACACCGTCATTTCACGGATCATTTTTAATGTCATTACTATTCAACTCTCGTTATTCCATATCATCATTACAATGTACACCTTACACCGTCATTTCACGGATCATTTTTAATGTCATTACTATTCAACTCTCGTTATTCCATATCATCATTACAATGTACACCTTACACCGTCATTCCACGGATCATTTTTAATGTCATTACTATTCAACTCTCGTTATTCCATATCATCATTACAATGTACACCTTACACCGTCATTCCACGGATCATTTTTAATGTCATTACTATTCAACTCTCGTCATTCCATATCATCATTACAATGTACACCTTACACCGTCATTCCACGGATCATTTTTAATGTCATTACTATTCAACTCTCGTCATTCCATATCATCATTACAATGTACACCTTACACCGTCATTTCACGGATCATTTTTAATGTCATTACTATTCAACTCTCGTTATTCCATATCATCATTACAATGTACACCTTACACCGTCATTCCACGGATCATTTTTAATGTCATTACTATTCAACTCTCGTCATTCCATATCATCATTACAATGTACACCTTACACCGTCATTCCACGGATCATTTTTAATGTCATTACTATTCAACTCTCGTCATTCCATATCATCATTACAATGTACACCTTACACCGTCATTTCACGGATCATTTTTAATGTCATTACTATTCAACTCTCGTTATTCCATATCATCATTACAATGTACACCTTACACCGTCATTCCACGGATCATTTTTAATGTCATTACTATTCAACTCTCGTTATTCCATATCATCATTACAATGTACACCTTACACCGTCATTCCACGGATCATTTTTAATGTCATTACTATTCAACTCTCGTCATTCCATATCATCATTACAATGTACACCTTACACCGTCATTCCACGGATCATTTTTAATGTCATTACTATTCAACTCTCGTCATTCCATATCATCATTACAATGTACACCTTACACCGTCATTTCACGGATCATTTTTAATGTCATTACTATTCAACTCTCGTTATTCCATATCATCATTACAATGTACACCTTACACCGTCATTTCACGGATCATTTTTAATGTCATTACTATTCAACTCTCGTTATTCCATATCATCATTACAATGTACACCTTACACCGTCATTCCACGGATCATTTTTAATGTCATTACTATTCAACTCTCGTTATTCCATATCATCATTACAATGTACACCTTACACCGTCATTCCACGGATCATTTTTAATGTCATTACTATTCAACTCTCGTTATTCCATATCATCATTACAATGTACACCTTACACCGTCATTTCACGGATCATTTTTAATGTCATTACTATTCAACTCTCGTTATTCCATATCATCATTACAATGTACACCTTACACCGTCATTCCACGGATCATTTTTAATGTCATTACTATTCAACTCTCGTTATTCCATATCATCATTACAATGTACACCTTACACCGTCATTTCACGGATCATTTTTAATGTCATTACTATTCAACTCTCGTTATTCCATATCATCATTACAATGTACACCTTACACCGTCATTTCACGGATCATTTTTAATGTCATTACTATTCAACTCTCGTTATTCCATATCATCATTACAATGTACACCTTACACCGTCATTTCACGGATCATTTTTAATGTCATTACTATTCAACTCTCGTTATTCCATATCATCATTACAATGTACACCTTACACCGTCATTCCACGGATCATTTTTAATGTCATTACTATTCAACTCTCGTTATTCCATATCATCATTACAATGTACACCTTACACCGTCATTTCACGGATCATTTTTAATGTCATTACTATTCAACTCTCGTTATTCCATATCATCATTACAATGTACACCTTACACCGTCATTCCACGGATCATTTTTAATGTCATTACTATTCAACTCTCGTTATTCCATATCATCATTACAATGTACACCTTACACCGTCATTCCACGGATCATTTTTAATGTCATTACTATTCAACTCTCGTTATTCCATATCATCATTACAATGTACACCTTACACCGTCATTTCACGGATCATTTTTAATCTCATTACTTTTCTTCAGTATGCATTGTCATCTCCGTGATAGAAGCGTTTTGTTAATAATGGATCCTCGTAAAGTCGCCTGTGTAGCTATAAAAGTCCGTCACGCAGGAGCTGCATAACTAAGCACTTTCCTCAGAATTTGGGTAGTGTAGATTGCTTTCCAGAACAATTTGCTTAAAATATCCTACATAAATCAAATAAAAACATGAATAGTTCTCTTTTAAATTTGTAATGAGTAACTGATCAATTAATAATTTGCTTCTAGATTTATGTTTACACATGGTACCTATTACACTTCGTAATAAATACAAAAAACCTCATATTATCGTATTTTGATCTAACGCAGGAACAGGATACAGTCACTCTAGTGGTAGAAAGCGCTCCTTGCGGCGGCTTTGTGAACCTACGTCTGACGGGCTTTTCTATTGAAATATATTACAAATTAAACCCCCGCTTTCTGATTGACCGATTCAGCTCATTTCTACAACACTTCTTTCTCATGAGTTACCCACGACGTATACCGCGTTTCGTTACAATACAGCAGAAATTACGACCGGTATGAGTATATTAAGAATTTGGGTCAGGAGTAAACCCCCCTTCTAATGAACCGATTTAGTTTATTTTTACAACACATATTTACCTGTAGATTACCACTACGAATACCGAGTTTCGTCGAAATATACCAAAAATCACGGCTGGTAGTGGCGAATTGGTATTGTGGGTCCGGAGTAAACCCCCCCCCCCCTCCTAATGAACCGATTTAGTTTATTTTTATAACAGTTATTTACCTGTGGATTACCACTACGAATACCGAGTTCCGTTGAAATATACCAAAAATCACGGCTGGTAGTGGCGAATTGGTATTGTGGGTCCGGAGTAAACCCCCCCCTTCTAATGAACCGATTTAGTTCATTTTTATATCTCACTTTTCTCTCTATATTACCACTACGAATACCAAGTTTCGTTGAAATATAACAAATACTACGGCTGACATAGTCAAATTAGTGTTTTGGGTTCGGGGTAAACCCCCCCTTCCGGTGGACCGACTTTGGTGGTTAACGAACTCGTTCAATCGTTTGCTAATTGAATGCTATATACCAAGTTTCGTGACGAAAAAACAAAAACTCTGGCCGCTATCGTGTTAACAGACACATATATATACATATATATATGCATATATATATATATATATATATATATATATATATATATATATATATATATAGATATATATAAATTTTAACGGGGGTCATTTTCGGTGTCTACTAGGTAGGATCGATAAAGATTTGAAGAAATTTTTCAAAAATTCCGTCATGAGTCCAACCTCAATAGCTACTTTCCTTCGGAGGAAAGTGCTAATTGCGACACTAGCCACAAAAAAACATGTGAAACGTTCGTAAAGGCCTTAATATGACACATATCCTTCCAATCGGGGCGTTTTTAAGTGTTCTGGGACCGACGTTATGTGCAAAATGTTTACATTTTATTTTTATTTGGATAATCATTTTTCGCAAGTACCTTTTGAGATAATACAATAGTCATTTATATGGTTAGAAAAAGGAGTCTTTCTCCTTTCGAAAGATTTCAATGATGTAAAAATCGGATTATCTCAAGGGGAGATATTGAATTTCAAAGCGTTACATTACCTTTTCGCTTACAAATGTTTAGTCTCTTCCAGACTAGGAAAAATCATTATTTTTTGTTTCCAATGATATTCAGTATATTAGGGTTTCTTGGGGTGCTGATTTTAAATCTGCTATTATTTTTGGTGTAAAAAAATGTATAATACTAGTTTACCTGAAAACGAAAGCATATTTTTGAATATATTTGAGGAAATATAAATTATTTTTTAACGATTATATTTTTCTTTTAATCTACTCTATAAAAAAAATGAATTGGTGAAAGAATCATGTCGATATCATTTTCTAAACTCTATATAAAAAATAAAGCACTTTCAACCTATTTTATTTTATTTCTCGGCTCCTAAGGCGCATTGGACGGAACACTCGGATACGTGTCGACTATTTTTGGATGTAGAATCACCAGAAAAAAATTGGTCCAAATCGGTGACCCCACCGCTGTATACTCCCCTTGTGAGAGACGGATGTTCCGCTGTAAGTATAAAGATGAGCATAGGTTTGTCTCTATTATCTCTCCCCTAAGGACGTCACCATTTCACCCAAAGTTGTAATAAATTTTTATATTACTGCGTTTAAGTAGATTCCATTTAGCATATTATTTAGTAATTATATACATCGGTTATTTTAAGCAAATTTTTCAGGAATATGTCGTCAACTAGATACGTTGCTGAGGAAGTTCTTAGTGACGCCCCTCCTGCGTGACGTCCTTTCTTTTATTTTCTTTATTTGTTTCAATGAGCCGGGGGGGGGGGGGGGGATTAAATCATCAACTACATTTTTCGCCTTGCCTCTCACTTGTAATGTTATCATAATTATCAATATTGTCAAAGAGTTTTAATGCCAATATTGCTTTTTAAGAATAATGGCGATTGACATTATTTATTTGTATTTCCTGTCTCTAGTGAAGGTGGAAAATCGCTTAAAAGTCTCTGTACAAAATATCTTGACACTTTCCATTCCCTTGGAAATTTTGTACTGAATGACGGGGGGGGGCTCTCTTTAGAACTACATTCGTCAGAACAAGTAATTTACTACAATGGATTTTATAAATTTTTATGTGCGTGTTTTCATAAATTAGATTTGACTTGTATCTTTAAGCAAAGTAAAAAAGAAGGAATATTTTATTTTTATCTCTATTATTTTCTGGAGATTCCCACTATTATAAAAGTGAGAATTATTTTTTTTTTTGTTTCTTCGGAATAGCCTAATGAACTAATAAAAAATGTATAAATAAATCTTTAATCAGTACATACAATTTTGAAGTAATGTTTTATAATTTTTTTTTAACCTCTGTATAACTATGAAAAACACTACTGTGTGTTCTTGGAACAGCTATGAGCTCATTCTTTTAACAACTGTCACGTTTGTGTTCTTATTAAGAGTTTCTTTTTATTGAATTTAGTTTTAAAAATGTCTTATTTCTCGTCGCCGGTCCCGAACAGAGAATTTCTCTGGAACATATTTCAGAGGTATTAAATCTTTTGAATTAATTTTGGTATTTGTTTTGAAATGATTCATTGTTTTAGTCATTTTTAGGTTCAATATTTAATATTAGTATTTATAATGGATTATGACATGTCGTTTTTTATTATCTTCTTTTCTATGGTATTTCTTTTCCAAAGAAATTCCTTGGTAACATTATTTTAAATGCTACTTAGCATTAATATTTAAATATTGCCATCACACAGAATTTTGTTATGATTAAAGTTCACAATTCATATTCAGCTTGTGTCATCTTTTTTTGCAATTCTTAATTATTAGCATGATGTAATATTGGTCCTATCTTTGTTATTGATAACAATTCAAATTTGATCAAAATGTTCCAGGCTTTGTGATAAGCTATCTATCATTTAACACCTGTTGTCCAGCACAGCTGACTTTTATTTTGGACTGTGGTTGCCTGGGTTTTCAACTTATTTTAATTTTTTGTGGATCATTTAGTATTTTTTTTTATTATTATTATTGTTTTGAAGGGTGTATTCAACCGCGGGAGGGATCTTTTACTATTTAAGCTCGTTAGATGTAATTGTCACTTATATTGTTTTCTAACGCCTGTTATCTTTCAGCTGATTGATTGTGTGAAATAAATTTACTTAATTTGTCAAAAAAAAGCAAAACAAAGTAATCTAAATAATAGCATCATCCTGATTTATATCAATTTGACTAATATTTTCCTTAACCAATTTTTCTCTCCACTGCATTTACTTGTGGCCTCATTGTCCCTATTTTTTTTTCTTGCAATAAATATAAAATTTGTCTGTCAAAAATGCCATTACAAGTTATTACTGGAGTATAGATAGTCCTTGAAGGCTGATTGAATCGATCATTTTGAAATATAGTTAAAACTTATGTTTTCGTTATCACATGCTATTATTAATATATTACACTAGCTGACCCGGCGAACTTCGTACCGCCTAACAGTCAATTCTTTAATTTTTTTTTTTAATACTTATTCTGCTATTTGGGACACCCGGACAGCTAGTAAGATAAAAAAAAAGAAAAGAAAAAAAAACTTAAAATAAAAATTATAAAACACTTAAAATTCTTTTAATAGTCACTAAAAAATCACAATCAAAATTACAATATCAGATTTCTTATTATGATACCTACTTATTATATTTCATTTTATTTTTACATATTCTAAATTCAGTTTCATTTTTATTGAAGTACTTAATGGTACACAATATTTTTTGTTTCATTACCTGGCCTGTAAACAAACAGAGCAGATGGTTTTCCAACACGGGAACAGGCAATATACAATTGACCATGCGAGAAACATGCATTTTCTAGATTAATACCACAATCACATAATGACTGCCCTGGGATTTGTTTATAGTCAAACTGAGTTCATAGGTCCAATAGCAACACAGCTGCAGGCACTGTCATGAATTCACAGCAGCTCGATTCAAACTTGCACCATTATTAGTTAAATGTTGCGCTTCACGGGTCTGCCTTAACCGAATTCTTTCACGTTCATTGCGATCTTCACGTTCCTGGGCAGTACAATTAGATTGATAATTAATTTGATGTGTTGCATTTCGGGTTCTTCTGCCTAAATTTGTCCGCCGCCTTATAGGAGGCATATTTTGTAAGTCACAAACACACAACACTTTAGTAATTTTATAGGAATTTGCGGCTTTTAGATTTAGTAATATTATACATGCTCAGCAAAGAGATGTTTACATTTCAAGTGACATTTTACCACAAACAATTTACATTTTACCATAGTCAATTTGTTTTTTAGTAATGTTACCATCGTATAAATATTGACATTAATATTTATACGATACTAATGTCACTCAATTGTTTTGCCTTCCCAGAAGCCCTCCACTAACACTTTATTAAAGTTCAAATTGACCTTTAAGTATTATTACGAATCTTTTGTATGGGAATATAGAAAAGTGGAGTCTTTTTTACTTCGTTAATGCAAATATAAATTAATTTAAATTGCATTATTAACATGTGCTTCTAATGTCACCTAGTGATTACATGTTCTTATTTAATTCAATTTTTTTGCTTATACACAAAAGTATTATAATTGAAAACATATGTTGTTATTTAAAAATAAATTTGCGTTAAGGAAGTGAAAAAGACCCGAAAAGTGTTGTTTTTTGACTTTTTTGGGCAATTTTTTAAATTTTTCTCCGTAAGAACCATCCTCGTAGTTCAAAGAATATTATAAAAAAAGAATTAGCGAAATCGGTTCAGTTGTTCTCGAGATTTGCGCTTACCAAAACATTTTTTTTTTTTAATATTCGTTTATTGGTTCTAAGTTACAAACCCATAACCATTATGAGTAAACTGAATGTATGATTAAATGTAATTTACAAATGTATGTTAATATTCTTAATAAAATGTAACAAAATCAACAGTCTATCTTTGTTTCCTGCCAAGTAGTACCGATAGTCTGTATCTTGAAGCATTGTCTGTCTAACTGAGGAGTATCTTCTGCAAGTGTTGAAAATATGGGCGATGTCTTCTACTTCATTACAGGTCTTACAGAGCGGGCTGTCGGCAAGCTTCATCCTGTGCAGGTAGGCCTGAGTCCTGGCGTGGCCGATCCGTAGCCTGGTCAGGGTGACGATGTCCCGGCGGTGGAGGAGCGACTGTTTGTAAGGTGCAAACCATGGGGATAAGAAGACGATGGGTTGGATGCTGAAGTGATGTCTTCCTTTGGTAGCTGACGTCTCGGTGTATAACAGCTGCCATTCTTCAACCATCTTCATTCTGACCAACCTTATAAAGTCAGACAGCGGCGGAGATGACATTTTTTCGATGCAGGAGGTGAATGCTTTAGCCAAGGCGTCGGCGATTTCGTTGCCTCTTATTCCTGTGTGTCCTGGGACCCATTGTATAGTAACCTGAGCTGAATGTCGGTGAATGATGGATGCTATGGAGTCTACCAACACATTTAGCGATTCATTTTTATATAATAGATATATAGATATACTACAAAAGTTTGAAGCAATTTTAAATGATTGTGTTCTGTGTTTAACCATTCAAGATGGCTGAAACAATGGCTGTTGTATTCTTGATAGGTATATTATTGAAAACTTAATTTTTTCTTCTTTTATCATTATTCTGCCAATTTTGTTGAGATGTGAAAAGAATTTACTCTTGCCTTTAATACTAAAATAGATTTATGAAATGATACTGCATGGTGCCATTTTGAAAAGTATGATACAGACCAGGCACTCTATATGTGTCATTGCTGTTATGTGATTCCCTAATGGCTTTATTATTTTCTGTGAATACTGGAAACAGTCTTCCCTGTTGACAACTAATCCTGGTTAAAAATTGTACAACTATCATGTAAACATGGCATACATTTCCATAACAAATGATTGGATGTCTTTTTTTAAAAATATTTTTCAGTCAAATGTGGACCGGAATGCCGGCCGCCTGAACAGTCGTAACTGACAGACTGGCCGGAATATATACACGTTCAGGCGGACTGCTCAGGTCTAACTGACAAGCCTGCCTGACCGTGTGCAGCCTGCTTTAGCAATAGGGAGTAACTAGATAAGGAATGTGCCGAGATATAATGCTCTGTCGTGACGGACATGTTTTCCTTGTGGTAATTATTTTGTTTGTTATGCTTTGCAGAGTAGACAAAGATAGAAGTGGCTATATATCAGCAGACGAACTACAACAAGCGCTGTCCAACGGAACATGGACGCCATTTAATCCTGAAACGGTTCGACTTATGATAGGTAATTCTTGTTTTAAAAGTTGAAGTAAATGACATCTACATAGATTCGATGTCTGCCCGTGCAGAAGCATACATATGTTGCAGTCCTAAATTTTTAGATAGTCTGCCTTATGAGACGAGTTTTACAATTCTGTTCAACAACGTAATTTATTTCTGTTTCTAGGGATGTTTGACAAACAGAACAGAGGTACAGTGTCCTTCGAGGATTTTGGAGCACTATGGAAGTATGTGACTGATTGGCAGAATTGTTTTAGGAGTTTCGATAGAGATGGCTCTGGTATTATTCGTTTTAATTATTTTTATATTACTTTTTTACACCCTCTGACCTTATAAAAGGGCAAAACAACACAAATGTGCAAAAAATACATTCTAACCACATACTATAACATAAAGAAGTCTGGCTTGTAGGAACTGCGTCACACAGTGGTGCCAAACGCCTGATTTCGGGGAAAAACCTCTAAGTACTTGAATCTTTTTGTGATTTAGGGGTCATTTTTGAAGTATTTTTTTGTGCTGAGTCGAATGAGACCACAACCAATTTGATAGAATAATTATTTTGGAAGATAAACGGGTTTTATATTAAGAAAAACAGCAAGTTTGTAATATAAAAAAGTCATATTTTACTCAATTGGGAGAGATATGTATAATTCAAAATGCGTTTTTGAGTGCTGAGTCGAATAAATTAATAACAAATGTAATTTTGTTAACTGTTCTCTACGTAATTTTGTTAACTGTTCTTGAAATTTGAGCGTATAACGACTAAATTTAACAGTTTTACATGAGATATTCGATTTATCTCACTGATTATGTTTAGCTACTTGCTAACACAACATTTTTAACAACTCTCTGCAGAAAAAATAATGGTATAGTCGTTCCCCCCCCCCCCCCCCCCCCCCCGTCAGAAATGATCCCGCATCTGTGAGGTATAGTTCTAAATCTTCCCATCACCCTGATGAAGGCTTGAAGTTCAAGCCGAAACGTCGGCACAATAAAACCATTTTTACGATAAAATGTAGTTTTATTAAGTAGCAGTGACCAAACCCCGACAATCCCTACCTTGCATCATCTACGGTCAACGGATCTCCTCTCAACAAATAATGGTACATTTTGGCAAAAAAGAAAATTCGTTTAAAAGCTACATGTATACATGAGACATCCTGGGTAATACCATTTTTTTAGGAATAAATTGAATGGTATAAAATATTGTTTTACTTTTCACTAAAATCTGTGAGATTTTTACTCGGTGAGAAAATGGTCAACAGAAAACCGTTTGAGTTTTTTTTCCCTCTTGGCACCACTGTGTGTCATGGTGATGTTCCATTATGGTTTTTTATTATCATAAATACGGTGTTTTATGATCCCAAGGGAGTATACCAATATTTGTTCGGCTAAGAGTGGTAGGCTTTTTATATCTAGGAGGAGCTCCTGTGAGAAGGCACTAGTCCTCTTTGGTATGGTTTCTCAAGCTCCGAACCATAGGACTTTCACAATGAATTACTCATAATAAACTTAAATGTTGAGATTGATGAATTACCAGAACAAAAAATTCATTTCAAGAAATAAAATTATGAAATGAGCTGGGGTCAACAGAAAGGAATTGAAAATGACCTGTTTTTAATATAATATGTATTTTATTTTAGGTAATATTGATCGTAACGAACTTGGTCAGGCTCTGTCAACATTCGGATATAGACTCTCTCCACACGTTGTGGATATGATGTTCAGAAAATTTGATCGCTTTGGTCGAGGGACAATGCTTTTTGATGACTTCATACAGTGCTGCATTGTCCTTTATGTACGTATAATTTATTTCAATTTGAACATCCACTCATGCAACACAGATTTTTGGGATGGCTTTTCTATGTATTACGAGTCTTTTACAGTCAGGATAGGGCTGATGCTTTTTATTTTTTTGAAAGAAAAGCCACCACCCCTAGTGGGAAATTAACCCACAACCTTAGTCACAGAGTACTCATCCCCCTAAAACTCATAAACATGAGAATCTGTCCTCTAATCTGGAAACTTGAGTCACATAATCATCATACTATTCCCATAACAACAAGTTTATGCCAGAATTGTGCCATTGTTACGAATGTCATCTATGTTCTTTTTTAACCACTTTTGGCCCTTCCTTTCAGTACATTTAACCCTTCTAAGACAGTAGCTGTGCCCTGCGTTAGTCTAGGCCTGAAGGGGTCGGCCGGCTATTGCCTCTCCTGATCCGAGGTAAACTAGCCTCTCTCGAAACCCTCCCCTTTTTGTTTTGAATTTAGCCTTTTTTTATTGGATTTAAGGCGTGTCAACCTTTGAGGTCATTAACGCCAGGAATTTTGCCTTTGATTCTTTAGTTTAATAAAAATGCATTTTATCAGTTTTTGTAAAAAAAAAATAAACCATTTTTAATCATGATAATCAACGAACATTATAAAATTGAAAATAAAATATTTTTTGCGGGCAACACAAATTATAATTATTAAACTACACATTTCCCATACCTTTTTTTTTTTTTTTTTATGTGGGTCTTTGGACTGTCACCAGCGGAGTGAAAAACTTTTATATATTTTATTTAATTTTTTTATAATTTTAACAACTAATGCATTTAAAAATGAGTTTTGCTGTGTTAAATAAAAATGCTGCGGAAGACCGGCTCTATGAAGTGATCCAAAAAAAAAACTAAACTGGACCCAACTTTTGCACACATCAAAATAAAATAATATCACACACACCAGTACCTTGCACTTAGACTTCTAATGGAATAATAAAAATACCTCCCGAATGTGTGAAAAAGCAACAAGATAGAACAATAGCACGTATAGAGAGAGACCATAACTTGAGAAACTCTAAAGCCTATTTGTCACACATCATGCACTCGCTAGCTAATGGCGGCTAGTGGACTTTATTAACTTATCAAACTATTGCTAAATAGTGTTAGAGTCATGAATATCAGTGGAGTCTGGAGCGTACGGTAGAAGGGAAGTCAATTGCAAGTTATCTCCTTTGCAGGCTGCGGAGAATAAGTATTCGTGGACAAGTTAACCCTTCTGGAGCCTGTAGAGTACAGGGTACTTGTGAACGAGTTAACTCTTCCAGATACTGAGGAGTACAGGGTACTTGTGGACGAGTTAACTCTTCCAGATACTGAGGAGTACAGGGTACTTGTGAACGAGTTAACTCTTCCAGATACTGAGGAGTACAGGGTACTTGTGGACGAGTTATCTTTTCTGGAGGCTGTAGAGCACAGGGTACTTGTGGACGAGTTAACTCTTCCAGATACTGAGGAGTACAGGGTACTTGTGGATGAGTTAACTCTTCTGGAGGCTGTTGAGTACAGTGTACTTGTAGGCGAACTATCTCTTCTGGATACTCTAGAGTACCAGTACACACTAACGAGTTAACTGTTCTGTTGGCTGTAGAGTACGGGGTATTCGTGGATGAGTTAACTCTTCTGGAGGCTGTGGAGTACAATTACACACGAACGAGTTAACTATTCTGGGGGCTGTAGAGTACCAGTACAAATAGACAAGCTATATCACGTGGAGTCTCTAAAGACCTACATAGGAAATGGTAGTAATCATGGGAAGCTGTTGATTCTATATGAATATTCTACTCCAAACGGTTGAAGTTTTACAATGTTTTTTAATCGTAATAGCTTATAAATGAATTGCAATTAGGCAGAAAAGAGTGAAATCTTTATTTGATTTTCAGAGCCTTACATCATCGTTCGGGAAGTATGACACAGATCAAGATGGAGTAATTACAATACACTATGAAGATTTTATCTCGATGGTCCTCGGGCTGAAAAAGTATTATAAAATGTTCTTAATTCTGTCCGTGTTTGTTGCCTTTTCCAAGTTTTGTCTACTCTGCAAAGCTGGATCTGAGTATAATGCTTACTGTTCTTGAGCACTCCCTCTGTTGTACTCATGCTTTTTTTTTATTATCATTCTTTGTAAATAATGCAACTCATGACTAATGTGGTGTTGGTAAGCCTATATAGTGTTTTATAGTGAATATCATCTCTCCTTAAAAGAAGAAAATCCAGCTTACGACGTCAATCCTTTCAGGCAAATCGAGTGGACAGAAGAGAAATGTTGATGCTCCATCATATTGTCGTTCAATTTTTTATTATTTTATTATTAAGTCTTTTTAATGCTTTTACCAGCAATTGGCTTTTTATTGTTATATTTCACAAGAATCACATGCTATTTCATTAAAATGATGTTTAATTCAGGAGACTTGTAATTTTATAAAATTATAAAAAAAAGTAAATACTTACTTTTAATATACTACTTACTTACTTTATATATATATATATATCCCTTTGCAGCTGTTGTATAGCTGCAAGGGGCCAAATCTTTGAACAGTTTTTGAATTGATTGTCAGGAATTATTAGAAGAAGAAATTATTATTTTTTATAATTATGTATGCATCCAGTGTTGAATGTAAAACTGTTTTAAGAATTGAAACTTTAATTTTATTTTAAATTGAAACTTGGAACTGTCCTCCAAAGAAAAGTAGTCATTTTAAATGATATTATACTTGCAGCTTTACATGCAGTCATTTAATTTTTTCGTCCAAGAAGATTTTTTTTCTTTTGTTTGGGAGGGGGTGGTTGGGTATAGGGGTTGGAAGATATATATGTATATATATATATATATATATATATATATATATATATATATATATATATATATACATACATACATATATATATAAGATAATCAGTCTCTTGTTCGTTTTTCTTTGAATCTATTATAATTTTTCTCCATAAAAATGTTATTAACTTCTAGTAGACTCTAATAGAAATATTTGAATAGCTTAAATCCATATTTTTTTAGCACAAGCAGAAAGAATAGGGAATTCCATCTATTAAAGATTTTCTGTACAAACATGTAACAAAGTATATATCTTATTGAAACTCATTTTTTTCTATTTCAGACATTAACAAACGCTTTCAGAAGGTTCGATACTGATCAAGATGGCGTCATCACTATACATTATGAAGAATTCATATCCCTGGTCATTGACCTAAAAATGTAATAATCTTCCAGCCTGCCTTTATTATTTTATTTATAAGTGTATATATGTCAGAGTTGTGCATCAATCGATTAATTTTATAATCATACTATACATTTACATTTATCCACAATTAAACATCTTAATTGGAATTGATTTAATTGTTAATTTTTCCATACAATTAATTTATTTATATATATTTTGCTTATTTGAGCACATAATAAATATACAAATATTAGTTCACATTTTGTATCTTGAACGTTCATCACAATTTTTAGATAACGAAATGGCAGTATTGCAGGAACACCTAATTTTTATAGCAATCAACTGAATAGCTTCAGTCTGAATTACCAGAAGGATTTTTTAACTAGGGATGACTCGCTCGTTAGGGATGGGCAATTGGCGATAGTTCAGCACTATCGATAGGCCGATACTATCGGTTGAAATATATCGATACTATCGATAGTGTCTTACCCTATTCAGTACGTCCCTATGCAACGAAGAATTTAATGTTATTGTATTGAAATAACAATCACTTGCAGGATTAGGTATATTTATAAGATTACACCAAGGTTTCAAACGAGAAAGGAATTTGTTTAAATTTATAAAAAGCATTTCCAAAGAAAAAATATAAAGAGACACAAAAAAGTGCAATTATTTCAAAAGTTATGCTCCTTGAGCCAAATATTACCAAAAACAAAACCCAACATTTCCGCTTTTCTTTGGCTCAGTCTGGTGCGCTGCTCAGAAATGGCTTTTTCAGTGGATGAAAATACACCTTCTGAAGATATAGACGAGGCTGGAAGATAAAGGTATTTCCTGGCTACATTATGTAGTTGGTTGAATTCGCTAGACAGTTATTATTCATTCCAGAATTGCAGCAGATAAGCTTTGTTTGGCAGTGGATGTTGCTGCAAGAAATACATGCATGAGAACGCTGCTTCTCTTTTCAGTTGTAGGTAGGTTTTGAAATTAGTGTGTAGATGTAGAAGCAGCCAATAAAGTGGAATCAGAAGTTTCTGTACTCGTAGTTAGTCTCTGCAAAATACTGGCTGCGTTTTTGAAAGAAGCTAAACATTTTGTAGCCACATGTGTGTATTTTCCAGTCGCCAAAGCAGAAATGGTTCTGGAACCAACCGGCAGGATACACTGGCTACCAACGAATCAAGGAATTTCTTACCAGTATCGGTACGAGCCACCGCTCGTGTCAGTATTTAATACCACAGCCCTCCTGATGCTCAGAACTTCAAATCTAGAAAACAAGTACAAAATCTATCGATAGTTCATGACTATTGATAGCCATGAACTATCGATATATCGATAGTAACTATCGACTATCGCCCATCCCTATCGCTCGCAAACAGTGCCCAATGAGCTTAATGTCAACTTCCGCTGACATGAAGAAATAATCTGTGAGTGAGTCACCACTAAATATATATAATACATAATCCTGTATCTCCTTTAATATGAATTTCTTTATTTCAGCAAAATTGGACTTCTATGTCAATCAATTGCGAATTTTATATGCTTGGAAGTTAATTTTAGAACTTAATTGTGAGAATCCGCAATTAGAATTCATCAATTGTTATAATGTGCTGTTATAATTAATCAATTCTTAATCATAAGAGTTTGAAATTACAATTACATTATTAATCGTAATTGTGGGTTTGTACAATTAAGATTTAATTGGTTATCATCAATCGTTTCTACAATTCATTTTTGCCCAACTCTGATATATCTATATGTGTGTGTGTGTGTGTGTGTATACATAAAATATATATAATTATAAACACTTCCTATTTAATGACCAAATGAGTTAAAATGGCATCGTTTTACTTATTTTTTTTTTTTTTTAAAACTGTTGTGAAAAAACTATGGTTTGTTTAGAAATTTTTAGAAAGAAAACCAAAGCTCAAAACTGGTTGGATTGATAAATTCTTTATTGTTTAATAATAAATATCAACATTATAGATATATACTGTATATATAGTTTAACATTATGAAATAAAGCCAGCAAAATATATTTATGTAAAGAAATTATTTTATTAAAAAGTTTTGTAAATAAAATATTGATATTTTGTTAAGCTTGTGAGAAATATATTCCTGCATTGTATTAAAGATATATTTTTTAAACGCACAATTACATTTTATGTACTTTTCATTATTGAACTATATAGGTTTATTGTTATATATAGGTTTGCATAGATGGATCTTTATTAAGAGATTCTTCATTGCATTTTGTGATATAATTATCAATATATATATATTTTGAAATATAATATTTATGCTTTGTTAAGATATATTATTTCCATTCTTCATGCATGTTTTACTTTAGAAAAGAAGTCCGTCACGCAGGAGTGGTTTAGTTCATGCTGAATTCCTCAAGAATCTCCTCATATTATCTCATAAATATATATAAAAGTAGCTCTTTTAAATTTTATTTATGTGTTTTGAAGGGAGGCCCGGTGGCCGTGAGCACTTAACACTCCATGCCAAGGGTCGTGTTGGTTCAATTCCCACTAGGGGTGGTGGCTTTTCTTTAGAAAAAAGAAAAGGCTTCAGCCCTATCACTGGCTAGAAAAGGGCGATGACCTATAGACCACTCGTCCTAAAATTCTGATTTAATTATAATGGACGTTTTATATAGCCAGCTGGCTCAATACAACAAAAAATATTTTTTCTGGAATATCAAGTTTTACTACTTATTTTTCAATGCTATGTTGAACAATTTTCAATTGACTCTGTTTTTGTCAAGAACCTAATAATACCTTCTCACTTATTTGTGCATTTCCAACTTCGCCAGTTTTCGTTAAATGATGACAGTTGTATCTTCCATAGAGTTCATACAACCCCGATCGTTTCAAGGGCCTATACCTTTAAATGCTAAAAATTTTATAATAAATCCGATCGTCATCATTTAACAAAAACTGGCCGAGTTTTGCACAAATAACTGAGAGGGTATTATTAGGTTCTTGACAAGATATTAAGGGCCTAAAACTGGGCCAAATGCTATGATATCATCACATAAATTATATGTGACATGGTTAATTCTGTTTTTATTAAATATTTCTGGTTGGAATGGTGATTTTCTCCAGGGGTGGTACTCCTCCTCACTTCTTCCTGGAATATTTTGATGAAATCATCTCCATCTTCGTCAGCCAGGTCATTGTTGTTTCTTCTTTGGTGGTTGCCAAGTGAATGACTGGCGATACCACCGAGGAAGAAACAATGACCTGGCTGACGAAGCTGGAGAGGATTCCAGCGAAATATTCCAGGAAGAAGTGAGGAGGAGTACCACCCCTGGAGAAAAATGCCGTTCCATCCAAAAATACATAATCTTCCCAAATATAACAGAAAAAGGAACTATGGGCATATACAAAATAAATAAAAGTTTATTACTAATAAAACTACTTAAAATATCAATTAATGAGGTAGAAAAATATTTCATACAAATTAAAAATATAAAACTTCATGATAATTTTGAATTCATCTACATTAAAAACAATTAAAATGCCACGAGATAATAACATTACTTCGAATATGGCCACCCGCACAAGGATTAAGAAGAATCTGTACGGATTGTGGGAAACTGAATACGTCACTCCAAAGTCAAATAAATCGGCAAATAGGAGTCACTGCTTCCCTCCAGCAGCCTTCAAGAGCTCTTCACCTGCAACGCTGTTGAGGATCACAAATCGTAATGGCGACCATCCACGGGAACCACTAGTGCTGATAGCACATTCTTGAGTAAGAGTCTGGCTACTTCGGTATTGCCCCTTTTAGCAGCTCAGCGGAGAGGAGTCACTGCTTCCCTCCAGCAGCCTTCAGGAGCTCTGGAACAGCATCGTTGTCGTTGAGATTAGCCCAACGTAATGGGGTCCAGCCACGGAAATCTTTGGCATTGACGTCAGCACCTTCTTTGAGGAGGAGTTTAACTACATCAGGCTGACCCTTTTCAGCAGCATAGTGGAGAGGAGTTTCGTCCAGCCACTTTGTCTTCTCGTTGACATTGCCAATGCGGTGCTTGATGAGAAATTCTGTAATCTAACAATACAAGAGATTAAGTCATTAAAGTTTGCACTATAATTATGTTATAAATTGGTAATAAAGAAATGAATGAGTATTTAAAATGCTTTGCTCTCGCTCCTAAAAAATGTCTTATTTTAATTTCAGTACTGCCTATTTTCAATATTTCGAGAGCCTTTTTACCTGCCTATTTAAAACAAATAAAAAAAAAAAAAAAAAAGGATTATGTTGTAAATAAACAGTACTGAGAGTCAAATGAAATGTCGACATTTCTTGTTATTACTTCTGGATAACCAAAACGACATTGGGTGGACATCCCAAATCAGGTTTCTCTAAATAGGATGGGAAGGAATATGATAACAAGGCCCTCAAAGCCTACAAAGGGTTAATATTCTAGCATTTTTGTTATTCCCAAAAACCAGGGGTTGAATAAGTTATTTTAATTATTTAAAAAAACTTTTCAATGAATGTTTAATGCATATATTATAATATATATGTTATTATTATTTACTCTGATGAAGCCGAAACGTTGGCAAATATAACCCATTTTTATATAAAAAATGTAAATTCAGTTAAATGTGTGGCGGAAGGTCTATAATAGACCACAAGCCATAATCCAGCTCCAGCTTGGTCTATAATTCAGCTCCACATTTTTTATTTACCTGTTTCACGCCTTACTGGTGCGCCTTTTCAGGAGCTTACATCTAAATTTCGTCACATCATTAAAAATGATTACAAAGAACCCATGTGGCTAAACCTTCCACCATCCCCGCCTGAGACAATAAACATAATAAAAAATATACTTTTAACATATTGACTGCCAACTACGGGTAATATTTTTGCCTCGGATGCCAGCTACGAGGTAATTCGTAGTAAATCAGCGTTAATATGAAAAGATGGCCTCAAAGAAGAGAATAGAAATCTAGAGATGGAGTAACATAACAACAGTTCAAAGCATTTATGGGTACAACCTAATTTGTAGTTGGATTCCTCGAAGAACATTCTGTAACATAAAACAACTTAGAGATGGTTCATACAACCTTTGTTTTATTCAAGAAACAAATATTATATGCTTTATGAAGAATAATGATTAAATTAAATTGTCTTTCTAGACTGGAATCTTGAAAATTACTATGGCAGTCAATGTTATATTAGCTCTTATAATAGAACCCCGACGATCATACCTTCTCAAAAAAAAAAACAAGAAACCTATATACTTACAGTCTGCATGTACAGTGTGTACCGCAAGTTGCTGACAATACTTCAGGGGGTGAAACTAGACACAAAATGTAATTCAACACCACCAACCAAAATCCGCGTTTTTTTTTTTTGTTGTACAACTCTAATTTTCTCTACTGTGCACATTTGTTTTCAACATTACATTACATTTTTGAAATCAGCATTAAATTTGCTTTAAGGCTACTGCACATCTAATGTTCATAAGTATCTCATTCAAACTGCAATATCAATTCTAAAAGTAGAAATTAATAAAAGCTTCAGGTTAGTGACGTTTCGAAAATCACTACATTTTAAAAAAAAATTCCTGCAGGCTGCCGAATCTCACAAAAGTTGTAACATTTAATCAGCTTTCTAACGGTATACTCAGAACTGAGGTTATCTCTCAATTTCATAATGCAATTGGAATTCTATTGAAAATGTTTATTTTCATAGCATACCTGAGAGTTACCGTTGCAAGCAGCGAGATGGTGCATAGTGAGTTCTCCACTGAACTTAACAGAGAGATCGGCTCCGCTATCGTAGAGCAGTTTTAGCATGTGAACATCACCTTCGTCTGCAGCCGTCAGAAGAACCTCTCTAACGGATGCTCCGTTTTCTAGAAGTACAAACAACACACTTTATGTCTTATAATAAACTAGTAGATGTGTCTGAAATTGGTAGGTGCATAGAGAATCTTTTAGCATGTTTCTCCAAAATATAGTGTGTTCTAACTTGCTTATGACATCAACGCAATCCGGAAAGACAGACAAGATATGCCAAAGTTTCATAATCCATAGGTCACAAAAAACAGTTATTCAATTAGTGTATATGTATACAGTGGAACGCCAATTATCCCAATCCACTCCCTAAAGCAGGAACGGGAAACATTCAACAAGAATTGCTTTTCAGAAGACTGCCTGTTGCCGGGGACAAGGTACTTGCTGATTAGCCAATCAGAGGCCTGTGTTTTGAACCTGATATGGTAATGCGCATCATCCCTCTTGTATGAAATACGACGGGGAGGGAAAAATCCACTCTCGGTGTCTAATCACTCCATCTGATAAAAATACCGAACAATATATATATATGTGTGTGTGTGTGTGTGTAGATCTTAAGTTGAAAACTAAGATGTTGTAGGTAGTTGATAACAGCTTATTCAGTCTTCATTTATTTTATATGTTATATTCAATTTTTGTTGTTGTAGAAACGTTTTGGCTATACGCCATTTTCAATCTAATTATATGCGAAATACAATTGATCATACTGGTTAGGATATTAAGCTAAATAAACAAATTATAAACATAAAAATCAGAATATACTAGTGTATCAACAGCTGACCTGTATGATTTTGCATTATTTTTTATATATTATAATCTACAGATCAGATCTGAAGATTATAATATATAAAAAATAATGCATAATCATACAGGTCAGCTGTTGATACATTAGTATATTCTGATTTTTATTTTTATAATTTACAGGGGCAGTGAATGTGTTAATGCGATCACTCAAAATCCCAAACACTTTTTATGGGGGAATTGAGGGGACAGCTGCCCCAATTTAGCAAGGTTTTGATTTAAAACCCAAACAAAGAGTATCAGTACAAGGCGCGAAGAGAAGCGAACACAATACCTCTCAAACTACTTCAGGAGTGCATAATCACAATAACACACTTCATTTTTTAATGTCAAACTAATTTTCCATTAGGGAATTTTCCCGAGCCATAAGTGTCTCGTATTGCTTGAATGGAAAAATACATTTGGGCCATATATGTGCCTTAATGCAATTAACGTAATTTGCTAAAAATTCCCCCCTCGTTGCCAACATGTTAATAATCTAAATAAGGACTGCTGTAGACACTGTTTGCATCTAAAAGAATTAGACGTCTAAAGACATTGTTTATTAGAATATGTTGAATACAAACCTATAAGTGCTGCCACTGCGTTGCAGCTAGCATTTAAACATGCTATTCCTAAGGGTGTTTTATTGCTACGATCCTTGTGGTTTAGATTAGCCCCTGCTGCTGCGAGTGTGCGTACGGCTTCTGCGTTGTCTAGTTCTCCTGCGATGGATAATGGAGTCTTCCCTTCGTCATCAAGCGAATCCACATCAGCTCCAAGCTCGATGAGGAGTCGTATAGTTTCCTCCGCCTTCCCTGACGACCGCTGCGTCTTTGTAGCTTTACATGCTTTCCTTTCGCTTTCATTATCCTTAGGTAAGATAAAATATACTTCACGTAAGGTAAATATACAAATCCACTCAGCTCAAATATTTAAATGTAGGTGAGGGAAGTAACATAAAAAATAAAATGGAGCAAAAGCATGCATCCTATTTACTATGACAAACCTTCACCAGCCAACCAACCACAATTGTAGGTATTATAAGATATCATTAATATATAAACATATCTTATTAAGTAAATAATCTAAGAGGTTAGGTCCGCCAGTAAATATACTGTTGTCATACCTGTTGGTGGCGACCGTCATCACTGGCATCAGCGAGCGCTTTCGACGTAAGTATATCATTATCAAGCCACAGTTTTAACAGACAGCCGTCATTTCAACGGAAATATCATCAACAAACAATTAAACACTAGCTCCAACACAATATTTAGGCCACTCAAACTACTTAAATGAACAAACAAACAAAAAAAGGATGGACACAACATTACTTCCATGTACAAAACGACAACGTATTTAGTATAATACTCAAACTAAAAAAGATAAAGTATAAATTTCTCCACATTCCAAACACCTACTAGACCCTAAGAAGACATCGACCCACGGAGTGACTAACACTTTACCTGCACGAACACCTGCACAGAGTACAGACAAACAAATTACCTGGACGAACCTTCACAGATGTAAAGAACTTACTTCACCCTAATATAAATACCCTCGCATTACAAACCATACACAGTACTACCTCAACAGTGGCTTGATGTACTTAAATCGAAAGCGCTCGCCCTCAGTACTCTCACCGATGCCAGTTATGACGGTTTTCACCAACAGGTATGACAACAATATCTTATTAATGTAAACAGATAGTGAAAAAATGTTCCACAACTGCTAAACTTTGCGGGAGCCTGAAAAAGCCACCTATAGCCCGGACCAGGTACACATAGGACCCTTAGTACCTGGGCTGAAACCAATATTTATTCTTAGGAAAAACCCTAAAGAAACCCGGTAGAATGTCAGGCGAAACATCACTAAACACAGTCAGTTATCACTAAACACAGAATTTATGTTGTCACAAAAAAGGAAAAAAATCTGTGTTTAGTGACAGAATTTTGACAGTTGGGAAAATCAGTGCATGATGTTTCGCAAGACTTGGTTTCATTCAATTGAAGATAGGGAAAAAAATAGTTTTTTGTTATCTCAATTTATGGCATTGAAGTAGCAATTCTACAATAATACTTATTCAATGCAGCAATACTATTCCACTTATGGAAGTTAAATGTCCATAAAACATTTTAAATAAAGTTCTGTAATGCAGGAGCTGCATAACTAGGCTCATTCCTCAGGAAGGCGGGTAGTGTAGATTGGACACTTGAAGAATTTTCTTAAAATAATCTAAATAGATAAAAAATATAAATGAATAGCTTTGCTCATTTGTATTTGTAATGAGAGGCTCGGTGACATTGAGTGTTAAGACGTGAGCACTCTCTGCCTAAGGAGCAATCTTAATTCACTTTCTGGAAATTGCTAAAAAGGTAGTATCATTCGTTTTAGTTAGTTAAAAGTTGTTTTAAAAATTGAGATTTCATCATATTTTGGTTGTTTTTTTTTATTTTTATTTTCGAAAAGGTAAAAATTTAGCAAAAATTCAATAGACGGAGAGAATGGGCAGGGCCTATATTCCCGAGAAATAGCAGGAATAACTCCCTTTTTTAACCTTATCAGTTTTCAACCATTAATCCAGTCTCCTCACTTGTGGAATAGGGAACGTTTTAGTTTAAATTATTTTCAGCCTTAGCTTTGGCTAAGTATTGATAAACATTCAACACTATCTCCCTAGCCAGACCTCTCAAAGCCTTTCCTGCTCCTAAACAAGACAGGCAAATGGTGGAACTGAAGTTAACGCAGTGGAATTGCGTTGAAGTTCTCACCTTAGGGAAAATGTTGGGACGTTGTGCTATCCTCGTGAGCCTCAGCTTCTTCGGTGCGACCTGCTCACAAACCCCACTCTGCAAGAAAAATGATATTTGCAAGGAACAATCTCACATAGGTGCATTTAAAATGTAAAAAATATTAAAACATGTAGAAAATATTTCAATTATATCCCACGATTCTAAGTATCCAAACCAAAATGAGTTACAAAAATATGGTTTCCGCTTTTCTCAAAAACGGCTTTGAAAATAGTTTCACTCTTTTTTCTAAGTGAAGGAACCTATAAAATGAGTACCTGCAAGAATATGAACTTGAAATGTATGATTTCTTTCAAGCGAATTTCGCCCCAAAACTTTGTTCAGTGGATGGATTCTGAAACAAACTTGACCTTTCAAATTAGACGAAAGATTTTTGTACCAAATTTCATCAAAATCGGACCATTTTTTTAGCCTGTGAGAGAGCAAATAGACAAATATATTCACATATACAATTTTTGTGATCTATAGGTTCTGAAACATAAAATTTTCTAGTCGGTACTTCTGGATTGTGTCATGAGGTCGACCTTATAAGCAGGTTTCCTCTCTACGGAAGGAGGGAGGAACCGCGCGAAAAATGATGGCCTTCAGGTACTGACCGTGTCACCATCTTCTTTCACTCCTAGCTTCCTCAGGGTTGTCTGTGAACCCTGAGTATGATTCGGCGACTTGACCCTGAAGAAGCCAGCAGCATGAATAGCGAAACATCGGTAAAAAAGATGGTGATGCAATCAGTACCCGAAGACCATAATGGGTACTTGTCTATTATGTGGGCCCCCGGGATTTAATACTGGATTACAGTGATTCTATGAATAATACTTTAAATGATCATAAATTAAAAGGCAAGAGCACTTAACACTCCAAGTGTGCCAATGGTTGTGGGTTCGATTCCCACCAGGGGTGGTGGCTTTCACCACCAAAGGCATCAGCCCTATTCTGGCTCGAAAAGGGTGGTGACCTATAGATAACCCGCCCTAAAATTCTGAGTTAATGGACATTAAAATTTAAATAAATAATTTATAAGGGGTCTCCCATGGTCTAGTGGCTAGCGCCTTGGATTCATAAGCGGGAGATAGTGGGTTCGATTCCCACCTCCGGCAGGAATTTTCTCATCTCAGGGCTCGCTGGGGGGGAAAAAAAAGTATAAATATCATAACCTTATTTCCTAGATTCATATGAAAACATTACACACTTTTACTATAAATGTTGTTGAGATGGCTTTCTTCGGCCCGTTTATTTATGTAATAATTCTCCCCAGCAAAGAAATCTCAATACAATTATTAATATACCGGTGAACCAGAAGAAAGTCCTCATTCTCAGGCTTAACCTATGAGAAAGCTGGCAGTATGACAAGCGAAACATTGGTAAAGAGGTTTGTGACACAGTCACAACACTCCACTTTTGTGGAAACCTACGAGTTAAAATAAAAAATACCTTTCTCTTGAAACAAGACGAAATCCTTCCATTATCCATGGCGTGTATAAAGCAGGGCTTCCTTTTTGAATCCAGGATTGCGTGTGAGTCCCCTGTAGACTCCAATATCAGCTTTTATCTTATCACACGGCTGGATACCACACTTACTAGCTTCTTCAACGCACCATCTACAATTAGCATAAAAAATTTGGATACTTTACTTATCTAATAGAAACTGACTAACTTATTAAAATAATAACATTGACAAAAAGTATTTTTAACAATATTGATAAGAGACTAAAAACTCACAGCACATAATTCAGAGAAGTTAGGAAATATTTAGAAGAAATGGGAATAGAGGAGGAAGATATTTTCAGCAGAAAATATCTCAAATAGGAATGAAAGCAGGCAGAAACAAAGAAGAAAAATGGTGGACTTAAGAACCAAATGAACGGCTTGCCTAAAAGGCGAGGAAAAATGAGAAAGGAGGAAAATTAGGGAGGGTAATGAAATAATTATTTTTTTGTGCTCCTTAGTAGGCCAAACTTGAAAAATAATAATAATAATTGCATTAAGCCAACGACCATAGCCACGTTCATTGCACCGGTTCCCGTTGATCACCGAAGTTGAGCAATGTCAGACATGGCCAGTACAAAATGGTGGCAACCTGTAGATAGCCCGGCATTAATACGCCATAAAACACACACACAAAAAAAAACTTGCGTGATGGATATTTTTTAATACTATAGTGAGACCATCGGTATGACAATTGCTATTGACAAGTGTGCCGTATTGTATGCCAGAAATGGCAATCAGCAGGCCCGGTGGCCTTGAGTGTTAAGGTGTGAGCACTCAACGTTTATGCTTGTGGGTTTCATTCCCAGTACAGGTAGAAGACTTTCTTTCAACAACAGAAAATATGCAAGCCATATCTGGGCTAGGAAAGGATGGTAAACCGAAGGTAACTCCTCCCAAAAATCTCTGTTCTGATTTAGAGTAAAATAAAGTTAAAATTAAAATAAATAAGTGTCAGCCAATTTTACCAATAACATTACATTGAGAAAGTTATTTTTGTCTTTTTATATATTATTTTATTTTTGAAGGACATACAAACTTATAGCTTTGATTTATATTTTGTTGTAGGACAAGAAACATTTGCAGTAAACAATTAAAACTATATTCTCACTAAGTGGAACACTATCAAGCCACCAGATAAAAGGTCTGCTTTTTAGCAGTTTCATAGATTAAATAATATATTACTTAAGTATTCAAGGACTTTTTTACATAGGTCTAGATATCCCATTTAGATATAATCTATTACAATCAATTTTATTAATAAATTACCGAGTCAAAATTCGAATGAATTGACATATTTTTTAATCAGGTTTAGGGCGAATCGCCTTCGTTGCGAGAGATCACAAATAAATAAATTAAAAAACATAATCAGTTGTAATGTTGTAGCAATCGACTGAAAACTTAATATTATTCGTGAATATGGATATATTTCAGAATAAGAAATTTTCACTATAATAATTCGAGCAAGAGTATTATTTCTTTTAGTAATTTAAAAATGTTATAGGAAATAAACTCACTAAAGTCAGAGTAAACCAATCAACTCGCTGAACGATCAGTTCTGCGCTAAGATTCATAACCTGTAACAGACAAAGACCAAGGAGAGGAGGTTAAACTGCACTACACTTATATTAAATACGTCACTATTGACAATATTTGAATCTTTTCTGAAAAAAAAGATTCCTCGCTGCAATTTGGATTACATACGTACATGAAATCTGCGTGATTAGCATTTATTTCATATGTCACTTATATATATATATATATATATATATATATATATATATATATATATATATATTTATATATTTATATATATATATATATATATATATATATATATATATATTTATATATATATATATATATATATATATATATATATATATATATATATTTTGTTTTAAATTGCATCACTGGGTATCACATGTATGTATGGAACGGCTTCTTTCTCCAGCGGTGTCGCTCCTCTCTCCATCGCAATATTTCGTCGGGTTCATCTCCGACTTCTTCAGGCTGCTGTGTGTCGTCCTCGGTGGTTATCAAGGGAATGAATTTTTCCCGGATTTTCCCTCCTTTATAGCCCTGCTTCGTAGACTATGCGGGCCAATAGTGTAGGGGGTCCGTGGGCCAATAGTGCTCGAGAGCTGTCTTCGTCGTTCGTCCGTCGTCTGTAGTTCGTCAGTGGTCCGTGTGGGGCGCTGGTCGTCTTGAGTCCCTGTTTTCACCTCTATCTTCTTAAGGATGGGCCGCCAAATGTCCGGTAGGATGAGGCCATCTTCCCTATTGAAGTTTACCGGATGCTGTCCGGTAGGATGAGGCCACCTTCCCTATTGAAGTTTACCGGATGCTGTAAACTTCAATAGGGAAGATGGCCTCATCCTACCGGACATTTCTTAATAATAATTAACATTTCTTCTATCTTCTTAAGGATGGGCCGCCAAATGTCCGGTAGGATGAGGCCATCTTCCCTATTGAAGTTTACAGCATCCGGTAAACTTCAATAGGGAAGGTGGCCTCATCCTACCGGACAGCATCCGGTAAACTTCAATAGGGAAGATGGCCTCATCCTACCGGACATTTGGCGGCCCATCCTTAAGAAGATAGAGGTGAAAACAGGGACTCAAGACGACCAGCGCCCCACACGGACCACTGACGAACTACAGACGACGGACGAACGACGAAGACAGCCCTCGAGCCCTATTGGCCCACGGACCCCCTACACCATTGGCCCGCATAGTCTACGAAGCAGGGCTATAAAGGAGGGAAAATCCGGGAAAAATTCATTCCCTTGATAACCACCGAGGACGACACACAGCAGCCTGAAGAAGTCGGAGATGAACCCGACGAAATATTGCGATGGAGAGAGGAGCGACACCGCTGGAGAAAGAAGCCGTTCCATACATACATACATACATACATATATATATATATATATATATATATATATATATATATATATATATTTATTTATTTATTTATTTACATATATACATATAAATATATGCAATCAGGGATTAGTTGGGATGTTGGGATTCGGCTAAGAAAACATCAATACGATTTTTGTAAAAAAAAAATCTATATTAAGGACGTTTCGGCTGAACATTAGTTGTTTATCTAGAAATTAGTTTTGGAAAATCAGTATCTGTTCTCTTGTATATACCTCATTTAAAATGTGTTATATGTTTTTACTGATTTTCTAGTACTAATTTCTAGATATACAACTAATGTTCACTTTACGTGTTTAGTAATAACATAATTGTTCTAATATTTTAACAACAAATTGTTCCTTTAAAAAAAGTTTATTTGTATTTATAGACCTATCATTTATCTTACTGGTAAACCTTTTTTCTGAGTATTAATTCTGTTTTTTCTTTGTTTTTGTCATTTTAGCTGAAGAAGGCTACCAAAGAGTAGCTACTCTGGTCTAAAAGGTTTACCAGTAAGATAAATGATAGGTCTATAAATACAAATCAACTTTTTTAAAAGGAACAATTTGTTGTTAAAATATTAGAAGAATTATGTTATTACTAAACGCTCAAAGTGAACATTAGTTGTATATCTAGAAATTAGTTCTAGAAAATCAGTAGAAACATAAAACACATTTTAAATGAGGTAAATACAAGTGAACAGATACTGATTTTCCAAAACTAATTTCTAGATAAACAACTAATGTTCAGCCGAAACGTCCTTAATATAGATTTTTTTTACAAAAATCGTATTGATGTTTTCTTAGCCGAAACCCAACTAATCCCTGATTGCTTATCACCTCGACGACTAACTATCTAATCTTCGTGATATATAAATATATGTTTGTGTGTGTATATTAGTCATACGGCATCTTTCTCCAGCACTTCTCCTTTCTTCGCATTATTTCCCCGGATTTTCTCCGGCTTCTTCTGGAAGGCTCTGGGCCAATCGCTTGTCTTCGTTTGCTCCTTCTTTCATCCGCTCGGGGCGCTAACGCGTAACAGAGCCCACGTATCTCATTCGCTCGCATAGTCTTCGACCGAGAAGGATAAGAAGGGCCACAACACACACACACACACACACACACACACACACACACACACACACACACACACACACACACACACACACACACACACAAACAAACACACACACACACACACACACACACACACACACACACACACACACACACACACAAACACACACACACACACACACACACACACACAGACACACACATACGAGGTATGGCAGAAAAGTAATGATACTGGCGATGCTGGACGCGTTCTGGCAACCCTGCGATGTTGTCTTTTAGACAGCACGAGTATCAGTACCCTCCCATGGATCAGTTTGAGTTTCTACACCGTCCGTTAACTATGTGAGACGGCGATTAGTGAAGTTGTGCGTCACGCCAAGTTGAACACCGGAATTTGGAGCAACGTTGTGGCATAAAATTTTGTGTTAAGCTTGGAGAATTGGCAAGTGTGACGTTTGAAAAGTTAAAACAAGCCTATGGGAGCATTCTTTATGTCGAGCTCAAATTTTTTGCTGGCACAAAGCATTTTTGGAAGACAGAGAAAATGTTGAAGATGAACAACGTTCAGAGAGGCCTTCAACTTCGAAAACGGACAAACACATCATACAAGTGAATACTCTTTCAATAATCGGTGAAACGAAGGTCACTTTAGGTACTTGTAGTTTTATTACGCCTCCTAATGAAATATAATATTCTGGGCCTGCACTTCTTTTGTCGTTTATGTACATTAAAAAAAAATATGGCGCCCGGGCCCGGGACAACTGTACCCGGCAGCCCCCCCCCCATGTGACGTCCCTGCCTTATACAAATCCACACCGCTTGACCGATTTTGACCAAACTGGGCGCACAGGGTGGTCTTGGAAGGGTCATAGGCTAGGTCAAAAACGTCTACCAGCTGTCTGTCAGTATGTTTGTTCCTTATACAAATCCACGCCGTTCGACTGATTTTGACCAAACTTGGGACACAGTTAGATCATGATCCGGAAAGTGTATGCTAAAGCGGCCCCTACACGGTCAGTAATAATGACATTATCAGTAATGTCATTACTATTCAACTCTCGTCATTCCATATCATCATTACAATGTACATTTCACACCGTAATTCCACAAATCATTTTTAATGTCATTACTTTTCTTAAGTATGCATTGTGATCTCCGTGACAGAAGCGTTTTGTTAATAATGGATCCTCGCAAAGTCGCCTGTGTAGCTATAATTGCGACACTAGCCACAAAAAAACATGTGCAACGTTCGTAAAGGCCTTAATATGACACATATCCTTCCAATCGGGGCGTTTTTAAGTGTTCTGGGACCGACGTTATGTGCAAAATGTTTACATTTTATTTTTATTTGGATAACCATTTTTCGCAAATACCTTTTGAGATAATACAATAGTCATTTATATGGTCAGAAAAAGGAGTCTTTCTTCTTTTGAAAGATTTCAATGACGTAAAAATCTGATTATCTCAAGGGGAGATATTGAATTTCAAAACGCCACATTACTTTTTCGCTTACAAATTTTTATTCTCTTCCAGACTGGGAAAAATCATTATTTTTTGTTTTCAATATTATTCACCACATTACGGTTTCTTGGGGTGCTGATTTTAAATCTGCTATTATTTTTGGTGTAAAAAAAAAAAATGTATAATACTACTTACTTGAAAACTTAAGCATATTTTTGAATATATTTGACGAAATATAAATTATAGTTTAACGATTATATTTTTCTTCTAATCTATTCTATAAGACAAATGAATTGGTAAAAGAATCACGTCAATATTATTTTCTAAAGTCGATATAAAAAATAAAGCACTTTCAATCTATTTTATATCGTCGACACAAATGCAAAGTAACCAATGTGAAAAGTTGTTGGTCCCTTATAGATGACTTTAAATATATTTTATTCTATGATATATTTTAATTAGACTTAATGCGGATTCGTTACTTTTATATATATATATATATATATATATATATATATATATATATATATATTACTTATATAACTATTTTATAACTATAATGTTACCAAGGTAGAGTCATACATTTCAATTCATCTTATTTTTTGCCCTTTGCTACTCAATCTAGTTTAATCTTTACATCTCTTTCACATAGTTACAGCAGGAGATAGACTGAGTAATGACGGATTAATGATGTAGCGCTCCCTACACCATCATTACTAATGACAGTATCCCCTTCACTTTCAATAATGATGAAGCCGAGATCAGAAAATCCGGATTCACATCATTACTGTTCGTCATTCCAACTTTGTCCACCTTACACTATCATTATTACTGTCATTTTGATAAGGTAATGTCATTATTACTGACCGTGTAGGGGCCGCTTAAGTCAAAAATGCCTACCAGCTGTCTGTCTGTATGTTTGTTCCTTATACAAATCCACACCGTTCGACCGATTTTGACCAAACTGGGCTCACAGGTTGGTCTTGATAAAGGGAGGGTCATAGGCTAGGTCAAAAACGTCTACCAGCTGTCTGTCTGTCTGCCTTATACAAATCCACACAGTTTGACCGATTTTGATCAAACTTGGAACACGTCTTGATTCGGGGAGTGTCTAGGTTAAGTTAAAATCGTCTAGGACTCACAGTTCGGAGGTCACTGGTTAGAAACTGTGAACACAAACATTTACAGATTTGTGATATTAGATTTTAATATTAATTATTGGTAAATGTGAAGGAGCGCGGTCTCCACACCGATCCTTTTGAAATGTTGCACTATAACGTATTTTGATGCACTAAACACGAATCCGTTAAAAAAAAAACTCGCTTTTCACTAGGAAAGAAGTTATGAAACACTAAAGTTCACTGTTGTGCGGGTTCTGAAAGGTAATGTAACCTACTATGTTTGTCAACATGCGCATGCACGGGTATGGAAAAGTTCGTAATAAGGATGTCTAATTGAAATTTACCATCAATTATTTATCAATTTATCTCCAGTTAGTTATTCAAAAATATTTTTTTTAAATAATAAACCATTCTTTAATTTTTTTTTAAATTTTAAGAAGATATCAAAACTCTAGTCAATCCAACTCGCTAAAATTAATAGAATTCTATTAATTTTAGCGAATTGGATTGGCTAGGGGTTTTGATATCTTCTTGAGCGAGCGGAAACGCAAAGCACGTATGCCCAAAAGCGACAATTTACGACCAAGTCAGCTACCACAAGGTGAGTCTAAATTTCAATTACACTTCGTCATTAAGGACTATTGCGCATGCGCGTGTTTACAAATACGCTGTTACCCCGTCTTTTATAACTTCCTTAACAGTGAACTTTAGTGCTTAATAACTTCTTTCCTAGTGAAAAGCGAGCTTTTTTTTTTAACGGATTCGTGTTTAGTGCATCAAAATACGTTATTGGGAATTAACATTAAGCGATACGCCGCCATGCGGAAAATTTCGGAACTAACGACGAAGGGAACCTGCATTGTTTACAAATGTAAAGCTATGACAGTTGTAAAGTTCGTGTTTTTTTTTCTATTTAATAATTTCCCAACAGTTTTATGACAAATTTGTCTTTTTAAAGACAACATGAACCTTTCCCTTTCACAAAGTAATTATTTTTAAACAATATATGTAAGAGGTAGTGAAATAATTCACATTTATGCAACCTTCACTCTTGTGTGACTATAAACAGCTTGCAACCGATTTTACCCGAATTTGATTTAATTTTAGAAATTCAGAAGGTATAGATATGAACAAAAGTATGTACAAAGGAACTTCTTTGTCCATCTAGAAGCCTTAAGTAGTTTCAGGTGCATAGTTGAAGGTGAAGCAATTGTGAATGCACATCCATTACCTAAATACCTGTGGTATTTTGGAGAAGACCAACCAATCTATTAAGTTGTTTGCACTTGCACAAACACACTAATTAGGAATGGCTGTATTAAATTTAAATGAGTGTACTACTTCATACTTGATACATATGACTCCTTTCATAAATATTACGGTGCCTTTTGATAAAGTATATTTATATAATTTAATTACAACCTTAATAAGTAAATGAAATTGTGCATGGAATATGTGAAATAAAGATTCAAAGAAATTTTGAAATATTTTCTCAATTTTTAAGTTGTTCATGATTTGTTGGTGTTCAATAATATGCAATATTTATTATAAAATAAATTTATTGTATTCAAATCTTTTCACAATGGTATGAAATTATATTTACATCAGTTATAATTTGCAAATAATGTAAGCAAAAATTAAAATTTGTTATCAGAAACGATTCAAAACTAAAAAAAATAATGGTGCATGTAATATGTGAAAATAAAGATTTTGAAGTATTTTTTTTTCAATTTTCAAATTGTTCATGATTTATTGGTGATCAATAATATGCAATATTTATTATAAAATACATTTATTGTATTCAAAGCTATTCACAATGGTATGAAATAATATTTACCTCACTTTTGCTTATCCATCACAATAACAATAACTCACTGTTAGTCCAATATTCTTACATATTTGAGTACACAAATAAAATAGAGCTTCCAAAAACCCTGTTTCTTGATGAAAACACTAATATTAACGTGAAATAGAACCACAAAAACTACGGAAACACTTGTTATCAGCAATCACTATGTACAAATGTCACAGGTTCCCCTTTGTAAACAGCCATTTTGAGATCGACAGTGGCGCCGCCATCGGTAATGTTAATTCCCAATAGTGCAACATTTCAAAAGAATCGGTGTGGAGACCGCGCTCCTTCACATTTACCTAATTATTTGGTTACTAATTAATTTTATCTTTTTTAGATGCAGAAAGTAGGGGGTAAACCTGAAGGAGATTGTCCTCAACACCGATTTTCTTCAAACTTTGCACTATAACGTATTTTGATGCACTAAACACGAATCCGTTGAAAAAAATTGCTGTTATCAATCAGGAAAGAAGTTATTTTAAAAAAAAGTTCACTGTTATGAAGGTTAGGGAAGACTGCCTTGGACGACTTTTGGGCCATAGAATTCTTTTAATTTCTGCGAGTTGGATTGACTAGGGGTTTTGATGTTTTCTTGAGCGAGCGGAGCGAGCGGAAACGCATAGCACGTATGCCCAAAAGCGACAGTTTACGACCAAGTCAGCTACCACAAGGTGAGTCTAAATTTCAATTACACTTCGTCAATAAGGACTATTGCGCAGGCGCGTGTTTACATATAAGCTGTTTACCCCGTCTTTTATAACCTCCATAACAGTGAACTTTAGTGCTTAATAACTTCTTTCCTAGTTGCGAGCAACTTTTTTTTTCAACGGATTCGTGTTTAGTGCATCAAAATACGTTATAATGCAAATTTTGAAGAAAATTTGGTCGTTTGTAACCCGCTAACAGCACCTTTGGTCGTTTGTAACCCGCTAACAGTGAACTTTTTTTTTAAATAACTTCTTTCCTGATTGAGAACAGCAATTTTTTTCAACGGATTCGTGTTTAGTGCATCAAAATACGTTATAGTGCAAAGTTTGGAGAAAATTTGGTCGTTTGTAACCCGCTAACAGCACCTTTGGTCGTTTGTAACCCGCTAACAGTGAACTTTTTTTTTAAATAACTTCTTTCCTGATTGAGAACAGCAATTTTTTTCAACGGATTCGTGTTTAGTGCATCAAAATACGTTATAGTGCAAAGTTTGGAGAAAATCGGTGTTGAGGACAATCTCCTTCAGGTTTACCAAGTAGGGTAACAGCTAGTAGTGTTATAAAATGTAGTTTTATTTACTTTACCGAACCTCGACCATACCTTCTTATACCTCTTTGTAATGCTTATCAGGGAGTTGACTACGAGGTTATACACTACTGTAAGAAGACAAGATGACACGAAATTTCTGATAAGTTTTAAACTGTTTTATTCCCTTTTCATACGTATGGTGATTTTTGCAGTTTAAAAAAAGAAGAAGAAAGAAATGAGTTCCACCAACGTTTATGATGAGATGAATTTGTAAGTAACGCCTGATTATTTTATTTGTAGACTGTGAGAAATTAGTTTTTTTTTTGTTTTTCAATAATAAGGAAATTATATAATTTATAATTGCCCATTAAAACTTTTGTTCGAAGAATGTCTTCAATGGTATACTTAGAGATGATCATCCTCCAAATATATTAACTAATATCTGATTATATTACCTTAATAAGAAGCTAGTTGCTAAGAATTTAGTTTCAGTTTCTATTTATTCTAATTAAATATAAAGGATTTGTCAGTACATTGTAATGTATTATTGCTTCATACATTGGATACTCCAAATCCATAAAAAAACCTCTTTTTGTATGCCCAACAAAATTTTTTCAGCTATCAGTTCAGCCATGGCTTATGATAGACCTTTAAATGTTTTCAGTATCTCTAAGTATCCTTGAATATACAAGAAAACAAAATCTCAAGCAGAACTAAAGTTATGATTAATTTGAAATGATCAACTGACTTAGAGAACTGAGATATTCCGGTGAGAAACATTACTGCATTTAATCCTAGCCCACTCTGTTGTAAACTGGAACCACTTATTTTAACTTTTTATGGTTAAATTTATAGAAAACATGATCATAAATCAACTTAGTAAAATCTAAATCCTCGAATTTTAGTTTGCGGGCTGCTTCCCCAGTTTGTACAGCTGAGTTTTTAATTCTTTGTACGAGCTTAATACCTGAATCACTTCTCATTTGAGTTGTGTTCAATTATCCCCCTTGTTTTCAAGTTAAAGCCCATGATTGAGATCTATAGAGAATTGCTGTGTTGACCAACTTTTAATTGAAGTCGGCTCTTGTATATATATATATATTATATATATATATATATATATATATATGTAATCTTGTTTTGTGCTTTGTTCGCACCTCATCAGGGGCTTTCCTTGTCAGGAAGTCCTCTGGCCATGTTCTCTCTTGCGAGTCAGTCATAATCCTGAATACAACGCATAGTATTATGCCTGACGCCCAAGAGGTGAACACATGGAGAGGACTTCCTTACAATGAAAGCCCCTGATCAGCTGTGAACAAAGCATTAAACATGTTTGGAAAAGATTTCAAATAAAGTAGTTGAAGGCATCAAATGGTGTACTACTTTATGGACCCCCTGCCATAGAAATAAATAAGAAGAAGTGAAAAATATATATTGGGTCATCTTTCAAAAGAAGTAATGTATATATATACACACACTCGCATACATACATACACACATATACAAACTAACTAATGTACTCATTTTCAATGGGTGTATAAAGGAAATTTTAGGAAACAGAAAATGTGTACACTCTAACCAAATTGTTGGTTATAACATTATTCATTTACACATTGGTCCAACTAATTAGAACTTAGAAGAACCATAAATAACACAGTCTCTGTATAATAAACATCCATCAACGCAGAAAAATCGTATGCATTGTTTGTATAAGACATTTTAATTGTATAAAGCTCACAAGAGAAAAATATAACAAAAAGAAAAACAAATTATACATTTTAAAATTTGGAGCAAATTCTAAGCCTAGAAGATCGATCTGAATTTGTCAATCTTTTTTGTGGATGGATTTTTTCATTTCGACTCGAATCTATTCGTATTCCACATTCGCCCATCACTAGTGCCAAGAGTAAGTGTAAGACTTGGCAACAATGTTCCCTCAGTCTCCATAAGCCAAGGGCTTTTAAAAATTTCATGCACAATAGTTGAGAATTCATGCAGGCAAACTCATCTTCAAATTCAAAGAGACGATCAATTTTGCAAAGTATTCTATAATGTATTAGAAAAGTTATATAGAATTTTCCTTTATTTTATTTACAGATTCATCACAAGCGACAAGTTCTACATCCAGCCGACTGCTGATCCTGACAGAATCCTCATAATAGATAGAATTACACAAGGAACTGAGCTTTCTGGTAAACCATTTTCATAGTTATTATCTGACTTGCAAAGAAAAACTACAAACATTCTGAAAAACTCTAAAGGAGACAATTAACTTTTTGAATTTCTTAAAAATCAGTCATAAGTTCCTCTTAAGGGATTACAAGAACTCTATATTATCAAGAATTATGAATTTTTTAACTAGTCACTTATATACTTATTACGGCTAAAATAAGAATGATGACTAAATCTAGGTTTAATCGGTTAAAGCGGTGATTAGGATGTCTTTATGTCTAAAGCCCAAAGAGTACTACCGTACTTACATAAGGCTGTTCCAGAAGTAATTATCCTTGGGTCACTTCCGGGTTTCTTCTGGTCTCAGATTTACTTGTGGGGCACTATATTCATCCCCAGACCACTTCTGGATCGGCAGGAGCCACCCCCCCCCCCCCCCCCCCCCCCCGGAAACTTCATCTTTACTTCCGGCTTACTACCAATCTCTCATATTTACTTATGGGTCTCTATATTCATCCCTGGGCCACTTCCAGTCCTTCCTCCTCTACTTTTGGTGTCCCTACCGGCTCCCTTCCTGTACCCTACTATGAACACTAATTGAACCAGAAGCATAAAGGAATTGAGAAGGAAAGAGTTATCTAGTGTTGTTTTTTTTTTTTTTATACCCGGAATTTAATTGTAGATAAAGTTATCAATTGATTAATTAACATTTGCCTTGATCTGTCAGATGCAAGAGAGAACTGATTCTTACGGAAGTTAAAACTTTTCTGAATGTGGAATGTGAAAAATCAGGGTTAGGTTGGTGGCAGAGAAAGGAGGGGTTGGGGGCTTAGGACTACCTAAACTGTATGGGCGGCCAAAGATTTAAGGTGATGGAGAGTGATGGAACAACGGATGAAGTGCTAGGATGGAAGGTATGAAAGTTTTATTTTAGTGAGGAGGTGTGGTTTTTAATATGTGGAAAATGTTTGAAAAACTAATACTGTTTTTAATTTGAGTCAGTTAGTTCAATGAAATGTTAAAGAGATAATCTTTTATATTTATTCATCAGTTAGTTTAACCCTTTTGTTGCTCTGAACTCGTTAACTTGTGCTTGACTATCTTCTGCTTAACTTGACGCTCCACATGAGGTAACTCGTGTTCCACTCTTAGTACACCTGACTCTCCTCCCGAGTAAACTCGTGGCCCCCCCTATGTCGCTTCTCCAACCTAGTGCTATTAACTCATATAAAATCAGTGGGACCTAGTGAGAATCCATGTCAGAGATCAATACATTACATTTTATGTGCATTTTTAGAATTTCTAATGACTATTAATTTTCTGTAAAAGTTAGAGTAACCATGGCTTTCTATCCCAATTATCTTGGAATTGCTAGTCGTGTTGATATTATTATTTACAGAGTTTCACCCGATTTTTCAAATATATGTTTCAAATCTTCTTTTCATATTAATTGACATTTAGAGACCCGGTGGCCGCGAGTGTTAAGGCGTGAGCACTTAACACTCCGAGCCAAAGGTCGTGGGTTCGATTCCCACTATGGGGTGGTGGCTTTTCTTTAGAAAAAAGAAAATACATCAGCCCAATCCTGGCTAAAAAAGGGTGGTAACCTGTAGGTAACCTGTCCTAAAACTCGTAGTTAATAATAATGGACATTAAAATTTAAATAAATAACTGACATGTATTGTGCAAGTCTATTATCATCTATAAAAAAAAAAATGTAAAGTTACCCGGATTTAATGCTCACTCTGAAAATTTAGTATTTATGGACCTAAAATGAAATTTAAAATCACAATAGACCTTAACACTACTTAATATATGATGCCTGAGGTTCAAAACGTTGTCAATATAAATTAATGTTTTAAACAATTTTGGAGAGCAACTGCTGCCACTTTCTTTTCTTTTCATGATAGAAAATTTCTTTTAGTTTAGTATAAAATTGCCAATGTAAAGGGCATTCGACATTATAATTTCAAATATATAACAAGAGGAGAGGAGAGAGAGACGAAAGAGTCAAACGGTAGTGAGGTCAAGAAGAGGAGAGATTGGCAAGCATACGGGGGAAGCTAGACAGATAAACATCGAGCATACCGGGCGCTGTGAGTCCCTTCATTCGTCAGCAAAGAAAGGGTTAAGGTTGTTTTTTGACCACTAAGAAATGTGGAATGACCTCACCAACTGAGTAATGAAGATTAGATAGGTAGCCGTCGAGGTGATAAGTAAAGATGGAATAGTTGGGATTCGGCTAAAGAATTCTTTAGCCGAATCCCAACTATTTCATCTTTACTTATCAACTGAGTAATGTGCATAGTAATAAAACTCCTGACTGGCAGAACACTTGTTTTAATGAATAAGCAATATTGATATCTTATTTGACTAGGAAGATTCATTGAATTAAATATTGTCAGGTAAACGAAGCGATCTTCCGACCGTGGCAGAGAAACGGCTGATCTATGGGATCCTCGGTGTTATCCGCCTCCTTGGTGGTCAATACTTGGTCATTGTGACTGGTCGGACCAAAGTGGGGAACCTCTGCAGAAACGAGGTATTCAGGCTCGACTCCTTCGAGTTCCTCAGCTACTCCAGGAAAATGACCCACTTAAATGAGAATCAAGTAAGTCTGTAATATATCTATGATATGACTTATGTTTTTGTTCTGGAATGATTGAAACTCAAAATATCATGATTAGAGCAAGTGAAAGAAATACATTTTGATTATACTCTAGAGCCAAATTATCAATGTGGTTTCAATGTTAATATTGTGCTAAATTATTGCGAAGGAATAGTTAGGAATATCGGTTTATAAGAAGTGGTTTGTAACTTGGAACACTTTCCAGATTAAAATGATAATGCACCTCTGTGGGGCGAATTTCCCTTCCTTGTTAAGCAAAACTTTATAGCACTTTAAACTAATAAGTAAAGGTGGATATTTTTCCCCAAAAATGTTTTAAATTATTGGAGCCTATTAAAAAGAATACCTCCCAATTCGAGCTATTGACTATTATTGAAAAACATGAAAATGTGTATTTTGATTGAATAACTGGGGAAATTAATTTACAATTTCCATCAAATCGATCACAATTGGTTAGGTTATTATTATTATTAGGTTCCTTCCTTTACCAAACTATTTCTTCTAAAACCCCTTCCTATATGTACAACCTCCTTTAGTTTAAATCCTCTGTTCATTCCCGTGGTACCCGTTCCCGTCCCTCCAATCCCTATCCTCCCACTCATAAAACAGCCTCCTTCGACCGTTCCTTCTCCGTTCTGGAACTCTCTCTCTCTTCTTCCTTGCCTGTATTTAAATCCTGCTGCTTTGCTTTTCCACTATACTCCCAGGAAGACGCTTTTCAAAATTTTATCACCAGTATATTCCCCCTTGTTTGGTTAAGTGCACATTTTTTTTCTTATTTGTAGTATGATTTTAAGTTTTATTCTATTTACTTTTTATGTTTTTGTTCTTTTATTCTTTTTTCATTCGGCTATACATTTATTTTTTGTTTTTTCATTGTATGCCCTCCTCTTTTCATTATTTTTTTTATACTAATTATTTAATATATTTGAATACTCTTATCCCCCCTCTTTATATAGTTTCATCATTGGTCCACCCTCCGTAATCCCCTGTATTCCACAATTCCTCAGTATTCACTCTCTTATTTTTATTAATTTGTACTTACGCTTTACTTCATTATTTAAAGTTTTATAAATAGCATTAGAGTTCCTCATCAAATGAAATCCTTCCACAGAGTGTCAGTTTGTATTGGTTTTCTCAAGTCGATTGACGTCTTGGTGTTGACGTTAGGTATGGATCAGATTGTAGCAAAGTTTGCGTGAAGGTATACTCATACCGATGTCATCCTGTCCAGGTAGCCATTGCAACTTAATATTGTTTGTACTATGGTATGTATGCTATAAATGTTTGTAAGGACATTAAGGAACATAAGGGATCTGTAAATATGATTTAATCTTTTTTTGTTTGTTTTTGTTTACAGGGAAGGATAGAAAGGGAATATCTGTCGATGCTGGAACAAGTACTCTCCACACCTCACTTCTATTTCTCATACACATACGATCTTTCACATACAGTACAACGCTTACAAAACACATCTCCAGACTTCCTAACCGTAAGTAGAAAGTATTTCTCACTGCATTCAGTAATCACTCCAGTTTCTATTTGTCAAATTTAGCTATGGAGGATGCACTCATGAAAAATCTCGCATTGAACGGGTTAAATATCTCAAAAAAGGTTGGGGAATCGTGGTACGTGTAAGGTAACCATAGGAACTATTACTAACTTCTGTATAAAAACTGTATGTATTAGAGCCTTCTGAGTGGAATTCATGGAGGATGAGTGAGTAATTTCTGCTACTGTAAGTTTTTCACATAACATTAACTATAGTTAATACTAGATATGTCTAGTTCTTGCTGTCTAAATGACACTACGGATAAAAACGTTCTGGACACATGCTGAGATGATGTTGTTCCTGCGAGTCAGACTTTTATTTATACTAAACATTCCAAATTGGATTAAGGATAAATGTTATAAGACAGCATACTAAGATGACACAGCTCAATTATGAGCACATATTTTTAATTTGAGGTACACTCAACTTCGCCGTGATTCAAAACCTAATTATAGCCGGTTGAGTTAGATGGAATAGTTCAAATCCCGCATGTGCGAAATTCTGCAGGAATTATTCCCGACGGGTCCGTCATTTGCATTACTATTTCAATGAACAACATGCTCCGTGAAACTCAATAAAAACTGATATGTCTCGTTTAGGACTAGGGAAGGCTATGAGAGGTCAGGCAAGGGAGATAGTGTTTAATATTTATCAATACTTGGCCAAAGCTAAGGCTTAAAACAATTCAGACTATAACGTTGCCTGTTCAAATAGATAGTTAGATGGAGAGAAAAGGGCGTGGCCTATATTCCCGGTAGAAAATTGGTGGTAAAAATTCTCTCAGTCATAACCTTATCACTATGAAATTTAAAACGTTTTCAGCCTTAGCTTTGGCTAAGTATTGATAAATATTAAACACTATCTCCCTTATCTAACCTCTCAAAGCGTTCTCTAGTCTTAAACGAGACATAATTAGTTTTTATTGTGATTCAGGTTAAGTGTTTGATCATAAAGAGGCTTTGCAAATGGGGGAGCAGAAGTGAGAGTGCAGGGAGAAATTCCCATTGACATTCAGGCATGCGCAATTGAAGTCCTGGGTTTATCTGAACAGGCTATCAGTGGCTTTCAATAACCTAAGTATCTTTCAACTATTTACTGTCTTTTCCATGTTCCTAAACTAAAGGGCAGCAGAGATTTCTATAATATAATAGTGCGTTTCAAATGTAGCAGATTGTCTAATTTTGATAATATATTGCTTCAATCATATTGTTTTAATATTTAATATAAAATATTAAAAAATGCATATATATATATATATAAATACATATAAAAAATTTAAAAAAATATATATATAAAAAATTATACATAAAAAAACAGAGAGGGGAAAAACTTAATAAGTAAATATTAATATTGTTATGTAGTCTATTGTTAGTATTTATATTGCTATACAGTATATTAGTATTAGTTTTAGTACAAATAGTTGCATTAGTAAGTACTATTAGTGTTAGTAGTAAGTAATCATATTAGTAGTAAAAAAAAAAATATAGAATACCAATCATTGTCTTAAATGCTAAATTGGCAGCGCAGCACTGTCCTAAACACAAACTACAAACCCTTTCAACCAGTATACACTATACACGACTCTCTAACATTTTACTTCAGAGCGGTGAAGACCTAGACGTTTTCTACGTTTAAACACCCAATCCAGCCATCCACACTGTTTTAGTTATTAGATTTAGACTAATTTTTGCTTGTGTTTCTTTTTTCAGAGGCCTATGTACCAGCGGGCTGAGCAGAAGTTTGTTTGGAATGAATACCTTCTTTCGGAATTCACAGAAAAGAATTCTGCTCTGGCCAATTTCTGCCTCCCGTTAATTCATGGCTGTATCCTTAAAAAAAAAAAAGAATTTTATATTTTATTTTTATATAAATATATTTTAAAAATAACCTGTATAAATAATGAATAAATAATAATTTAAATAATTTTACTCGTTTATATTTGTATTGAACAGCTGACTCAATTTTTAATTTTATTTTGTTATAGAATAAACCTCAACACAATACCTGCGAGAGTTTTTGTTTTTTGTCCCCAAAACTTGGCACATAGAATTCACGTAGCAAACGATTGAACGAATTCGTTAACCAGCAATATCATTCCATCTGAAGGGGGGTTTACTCAGGAGCCAAATTACTAATTTGCCAATTAGCAATGATATTTTTTGTTATATTTGAAGGATACTCGGTATTTGTTGTGGTCATCTAAAAAGAGAAATGTTTTGTAAAACTAAACTAAATCTATTCATTAGTAGGGGAGGGGGTTACTCTGGACCCAAATTATGAATTTACCAATATCAGTCGTAATTTTTGTTATATTTCAATCAAACTCAGTATCATTGTCATAGCTGTTGCTGGAGACCAATGTCACTGGCATCGGTGAGAGTACTGTGGGCGAGCACTTTCGATGAAGGCAAATCATTCTACGACCAGTGTTAAGTTAGTACTGAATCTGGTTTGTATTGTCAGGATATTTATATTGGGGTGAAGTAAGTTGTTTAAGTCCGTGAAGAGTCCAAACGGTGTGACAACACTACCTGAACGAACACCTGCACAAAGTACAGACAAACAAATTACCTGTACGACCCTTCACCGATATAAGCAACTTACTTTACCCTAATATTAATACCCTGACAATACAACCCAGATTCAGAACAAACTTAACAGTGGCTTGAGAATGACGTACTTACGTTGAAAGTGCTCGCCCACAGTATTTGCACAGATGCCAGTGACAACGGTCTCCACCAACAGGTATGACAACAGTATATTTACTGGCAGACCTAACCCCTTAAACTCGGTACTATCGGTGTTATCTAAAGAGAAAAAAAAAAGTCCGACTTGCAGGAACTGCATCATCTTAGCACGGTTCCGTTCATATCCCTATTGTCTTTTGAAAAGCTTAGAATAGAAACAGATAATATTTTGTTCGGCCTTTGTTCAAAGGGGTTTATGACTTTACCTGGTCAGGTCCGCCATACCTCAGAATCCTCTTCTAGAGATACTTATTTCATACGTTTCAATGCATTGAAAAATATCAAAATTTTTCCCATTTTCTTGTGTTCTTCTACTATAGTAATAATTCTACAAATAAAATCAATTAAAAAATAAAATAAAAAACCAACAGCATAAAGGCAATTGAAAATATTCAAAAGACGTCATCGAATCTCTATCTCTTGGCAAGCTATATTTCTAACAATGAATTGTTTTTCTTATTTTACTTAATCTGTTTTATTGTCAAATACATTATCCAACTATAAGCAATTAAAAAATAACAAGGAATAAAAACAGACAAAAAGAACCGTTTGAATAAACGAAATCAATTACTTTAAAGTTTAAGCACTTATTTCTCCGATTGACATCGCTTATTCAAAACTTTCTTCAGAACCTTTTTTGTAGAGCATTTAGTAAGCTTTCGAATGGTAACCTTTCGCTTCACAAGATTTTCAACCGTTTTCGAGATATTAATGAAAGTATACGAAGTTCCCAAAACTTTTCATGTCTGCTAAAAAATATTTTATTCTAACCCTTCCTTATCTCAAAACGTAACCAAAATTTCAACATATTAGTTTTGATGAAATTCGAACATGCAGAAAATATTTCAACTGAATCCCATGATTTTAAGTACCCAAACAAAAATCGTTATTCAACAACTATTTTTCCAATTTTCTCGAAAACGGTTAAAGCTATCGCCTTAAAAATGGTTTCATTCATTTTCCTAGGCCAAGAAGCCTATAAAACGAGTACTTGCAATCATAGGAAGTAAGCGGAACGATTTTTTTCGCGCGACTTTCACTCCAAAAACCATGTTCCGGTGGGCGGATTCTGCTGGTTAACAAACTTGACCTTTCAAATTAGACGAAAGATTTTTGTACGAGATTTCATCAAAATTGGACCGCGTCAGGGCCGCGAACAGACAAATATATATATATATATATATATATATATATATATATATATATATAAATAAATATATACATATATATATATATATATATATATATATATATATATCCATATACGAATTTGAACCACCATCATTTTCGGTTTCTAGGGATTCTGAAACGCAAAATTTTCTAGTCGACACTTCCAGATTGTTTCATGAGATCAACCTTATAAGCAGGGTTCCTCCCTAGGAAGGGAGGGAGGAACCGCACTAAAAATGTGTTGTAATAATAAACTAAATCAGTTCATTAGAAAAACTACTGCAGGAAAATTAAAAAAGAAATTATAATTGAGTGAGCTGTCCATTACAAATATAAAAGAGCAAACCCATTCGTTTTGTTTTTACTTATATAGGTTATGTCAAGCAAATTATTCAGGAATGCTGTCTAGGCTAACAGCGTTCTGAGGAATGTGCTTAGTGATGCAGCTCCTGCGTGACAGCCTTTCTTGCTCAGGGAATGCTATGTAACAGGTTTCATGGGAAAAAGCAAAAATTGTGGTCACTATTGTTTTAACAGACATTTTATTGGGATCATTTTGAAATAAGACAATTTGACATACATTGTCTCTTCTGTGAAAATTATTGAAATGAGGTTATAAATTCCTGTATGTTCTTTAGGTTGATGTATAATTATAAAATATATGAAAAAAAAAAAAAAAGTTTTCCTGAGCTCTTTTATATCGCAGTTGTTTCTATAACTTCATGTGTATTGAACGGTAAGAATTTTGTGCTCGCTCTCGTCTCTAGGAGATCAAAGGAAAGGGCTGGCGTACGACTTTTCAAAAGAGGAATCAATTCTAGAGGAGAAGTTGCCAACTTCGTAGAAACAGAGCAGATAGTCGAAGCTGCATTTGAGAGGGCTAGCTTCGTTCAGGTAAATATCTATTCACACTTTTCTTTCCATTTACCTGTTTCTAATGTCATGAAAATAATCCAAAACTTTAAGATTAGTAAATTCTTTTGTTGATTTTATGTATTAGCTTGAATGGGAATGCATGTGTTAACACATAAGATGGTTATTCTCCCAGTTTTAGTATGGTTGTTTGGTGTACAGTGGACTTTCTGGCGATCTCGAGGCAAAACTCAAATGTCTCATGAACTGTTTCATTCGTTTTATCCTCGGGATCCCCAGAGACTCCCACATATCTCATTTCTACGAGGAGCTAAATTGACTATTCCCTGTTTATCATCAACAGCACTTCCTCGGCTAAGTCCTTTACCAAGTTATGCAACTCTATTTAAATCCTCTGTTGACTGCAGTAACACCCGATCTTTATATTCCTTCCCACCGTACTGCATTATTCGAAAAATCATTTTTCACCCGTGCCACCTCGCTTTGGAATTCCTTACCTCTGTCTGTCCACCATTCTACCAACCCAGAAACCATTAAATCCCGACTCTCCCACCACATTCCCTCCCTGCAAGTTCCTTCCCAACCCTAGTTTATATACAAGCTGTAGTATTTATAATTTTATATACTAAATTGTTTTCACTATTCTGTAAATTCAAAATTATTTCTACAGGACATGTGTCTCAGAATAAGAATAAAAAATAGGAAATTACTGTCATGTGGAACACTAAAATTTGATTATGGATTGTTTAGGATCAGGCCCGAGTGGTCAGGCAAGGGAGAGTGTATAATGTTTTTCAATACTAATACTGAAAACAATTTTAAACTGGATTGAAAATTTCCCATCGATAAAGTTATAATTAGGGAATTCACGCCCAGAGTTAGTCAATGGGAATATAGTCCATGCCCCTTTCCATTAGAACTGCACGATCCATCTGACCTGGCTATATATTACCGGATGTAGCAGCTATTTGAGAACACAAAATAAAGATACCACATTTTCCTGTGTGTTTTAGTATAATAGCTTTTTTGGGGGGATAGACATGGCAGAAACTATTCTTATTCATTGATGTATCTGATCATCTGTATATAAATATAGAGATACATATATGTAATATGTTTTTCCTTTTTGTTCTGTGTACATAATTTGTTCTCAAATACCTGTCATAGCCTGTATAATCAAGATTTTATATTTTACAAATTTATTTTTCTCTGTATTTACAAATTGTTTTATAGGAATCCCCTGCTATTGGCAGAAGACTCAACTGAAATTCTGCCTATATGAGAATTCCAATATTTGAGTGATGGAAACGTTCATTGTTTCAGATTCGAGGATCAATGCCTTTTTATTGGCATCAGTATCCTAACCTGAAGCTGAAACCTCGGCCTACGATCATCCAAACGGAAAACCACCTCTTAGCATTCAATCGCCACTTCGATTCTCTTGTACCAGACTATGGCCGGCAGATTATTATCAATTTGGTAAGAAGATTTTCTCCAGAATTTTATTTAATAGATTTTGACATCCTCTGGATCACATATTCTACTAAGAAAATTCTACTCTTTCTGGTCAATCCAAAAAATGTTGTGCATTTTTGGGAGATTTTTTAATAGTATAAATAAAACATTAACATTTTAATCAATGATATATTTTCCTCCATTATCTATAATTTCTCGCCATCTTAAGGGTATTACCTTGTACGGTCAAAATCAAAGCCATTTTCTACAATTTATGGATAACAAATAAATCACTATTTTTCACTTCTTTTTGTCATGTTTTATAGGGGATGTTAAAGTAAACAAAACAAAAATAAGTTTTGATTCTTCAACAACAAAATGGCGGTCTTGTGTCAGACAAAGGGAAGCCCTCTTTTTTCAAGGGCGATAGTCAGCAGGCAGCAATTTTTAATCTAGAAGAACAAAAAACTAAAATTATTTTGAAAGAAGAAGGTTAAATATAGTAAAGTATGTAGGATTTTTAAGAAGTATTAATTTTTTCATAAATGATGAACAATTTGTCATTTTCTATTAAAAAATCCGTCAAAAATCAGTAAAAACTTGTATATTGCATTTACAGATTTCAAGAAAGCATTTGACAAATCAAACTAGAATCTTCTATAAACCCATAATTAAAAATTTTAGGCAATAATGAAGATTTAAAAATTAACTTTCCGTACTGCACTACACAAACACAAGTTTCTGGATAAGCATCTCAACCAGACGAGTTCATTTTTATAAAATTAAAGAATAATTAAATATTCTCAAAAAGTGATAATTTTTACTACCATTACACATTTGTACGAAACTCATGAAAAACGGTTCATTGTTTTCAGGTTGACCAGACTAGATCGGAAGGTAAGCTCGAAGAATTCTTCAGGAAATTGGTCAACGAATCAGCCAACCCCAACATTAAGTAAATACTGCTATTTGTTGCTTATAACTCAAGTATTGTATTTTTTTGTAAATCAAAAATTGGTTATCAAGAATTTTTTTAATAATTTAAAATTATTATAATTTAATAATTCGAGTTGGTGTTCAAATTTTTCTCAAAATATTAACTTTATCTATTCCAAGCTTTTCTAATAACATTAGAAATATTAGCTTTTTTCAAACTCGATAAGATGATGCAGTTCCAGTAACTTGGTCTTTTTTTTATTCAATTCAATAATAATAGCACTTTTTACTCTTAACTTTTGGTTTCTGACTTAGCCCATAGAAATTTAAAAACATTTATTATAAATATTTGAATAATAATCGGTTCAGTTCAGTTTTTAACTTAAAAATATAATCTTTCATATTATAAGAATATAAGTATTCTTTCTATTTTTGTTAAGAATCTAAAATACTTATTTTAAAAAAACAGACTTTTAAATAAAAAAAAAAAAAAAAAAAAAAAAAAATGAATAGGTAATGTTTGTTTGCAGATACGAAGCATTTGACTTCCACAAAGAGTGTTCGAAACTGCGATATGATCGCCTGAAGATACTCATAGACAGACTAGGAGATGACCTCGAACAGATGTCTCTCATGATGACAATGGCCGATGGGATCATAGTGAGTTACAAGCTTTTTTTAGTTTTCACATCCAGAGTCGAAATGTTAGACGGGCTCTAAAAAATGTGCGGTGTGTTAAACGGGCGTTTAAAAATGGATTGTAGGTGCGTCAAAATGTACAATTTAAAATTTCATAACTTTTACCTTTTATTACTTCAAAAAATTATTTTTGGTATTGAATCATTAATTTCTTAAATGTTTCTTGGGGTATTTCTTTGAATGAAGCTGGGATTGCACTTTTCAGGTTCTCAAATGTTAAATATTGTCTTGGCTCCCTGAATAATCTTCTTGAAATAATTCCCCAGACATTATTTTTATTTTTATTGTCTATATTATTTTGGATGAACCGTTCCTTATCCCTTACAAGACTGCAACCTGCATAATGGCAAGCTCTTTAGATTATTATTAATATACATCTCAAAATTAGAAAATTATATTATTGGATAATTGTACATCCTATTATAAAATGTATGTGTGAAAATACAGTACAAATTTGAATAACTCAATAATATTGATAACATTTGCAGGTGTCGCAGCAGGAAGGAATATTTCGGACGAACTGCATAGATTGTCTCGACAGGACTAACGTAGTTCAGTCAATGCTTGCACGAGCCAGCCTAACCTACGTACTCCAGGTACTTCATCGACTTTCTCCTTTCATTTTTCGGTATAAGGGCAGAATTTTGTCTTCAAGCATGCATATCCCTCCCTCTGAGGAGGAATAGAAGGTCATGTCAATGGTCCAATCCGGACGTGCCGATGGTAAATGTTCACATTTCATCAAATATATGTAATGAAAAAGCTGGTCGCTCAAATTTTTATATAAATTTGAATGACAAGACAACGCGCCATTGGGTGAAGGAGTCACTCAAAGCTCCATTCACTAATCAGTAACCATTGTTGTAATATATATATATATATATATATATATATATATATATATATATATATATATATATATATATAGATATTTGTTATGATATTTTTATTTTAATTAATTGAAAAATGATAAAATGAAATGAAATTTAATTTGTTTATTTAGAATGGGTCGTGTTGGGTACTTTATATACAAATTAGAGTTATCTCCAAATATCAAACATGGGTAGCAATACGAACCTTACTACAAACGAAATAATGTCAAATGTATATAATTTAACAAAAATTCACTTACGTCCACAGGTCACAGAAAAGATCCCAATATTATTCTTCAAAAAACTTCTTCATGAAATTCCAATAATCTAGTCAGAGACTCTTAGCCAACAACACTTGAGCAAACTCTTCTTTCTGAAAAACAACTGACGATCTCCCGGCAAGGAGATGCCTTCTTGATTTTAGGAGGAAGGAAATTTTTGTTATGTCAGCATTCCATATTACTACGAAGTAGTAAGATATTTTTTTATGATAGTTGGGATATCACTACAATATATATATATATATATATATATATATATATATATATATATATATATATATATTTTATAAAAATAATAATTTGATTTGGCTAAGTGACCCCACTTTACAGTAAGGCTTTTTTGTTTTAAGTGAAATTATTTTCTTTTTAATATGTATTAAATATGCATTTCAAGTCATGAAAAAGTCCTGAAACGGGCTTTCACAAAAGTAGTGGACACCCTGACGTATCAATTTTATGTGTTTAGTCTTTCAGAACTCTCTTTATCTATACATATGTGTGTGTGTTTGTTCCCACTCAAACACCTAAAAAAATTATTTGCTAGTATTTTGCATTTCTGATAAAGCAATCATATTATTTGCTATTATTTAGCATTTTTATAACTGATATTATAGTGATATTATTGCAGAGACTGAATATCTTGAAGAAAGGGCAGACAGTTGACGACCAAACTGGCCTAGATAGGATCTTCAAGAATGTGTGGAGCGACCATGCCGATCTTATCAGTCTTCAGTATTCAGGTAATCATGCTTAGGATTTCAATCTACTTTCCGCTTAATCATTCCAAAACACAGCTCGACAAAAGCCAGGCCTTCCGAGGTATGAGCAAATTATAAAAATTTGGGTCCGGAGTAACCCCCACCCCTCCTCCTAATGAACCGATTACATTTATTTTTACAACGTATTTTTCTCTTTAGATGTTGTAGAATGAATACCGAGTTTCATTCTGAATACATCAGAAATTACGGCCAGTACGGGCAAATATGTACTTTGAGTCTGGAGCGCCCCAATTTCAAGAAACATAATACTTTGATTACTCACAGTATGATGATACATTATTTAATGCAATAAAATAACTACTGATCTGCCGTGGCGAAGCATGGGTATTCAGCTAATATATATATATTGTAAAGATTAATTTAAATTTTAACGTCCATTTATTATTAACTACGAATTTTAGGACGGGTTATCTATAGGTTACCACCCTTTTCTAGCCAGGATAGGGGTGATGCCTTTTCTTTTTTTCGAAAGAAAAGCCACCACCCCTAGTGGGAATCGAACCCACGACCTTTGGCATGGAGTGTTAAGTGCTCACGCCTTAACCCTCACGGCCATCGGGTCTCCGTATATAATAAGATTAATTTTTATAAAAGGAATGCACCACATTGGGTCGCCATTTAATGTTATGATTATTTTTTATTTAAAATAAAACGATTTTAATAAGTTTTATTATAGTAAATTGATTTAATCTCAGGGATAAAAGTTCCGAGTGAATGTATAATATAATATTTATTTTTTGACAATTCCGAAATACAAAACAATATTAAAGTATAATCAAACAAAAACAATAAAAAAATTAAATATTACAAAAAAATAATTTTACCTTTGAATTAATTTACTTCAAGTAAAATGTGAATCTACTGCACTTCAGTAATTTCTTCTTCAGTGTAGTACGCTTTCTTGCCAGGTGCATATGATGGATATGGATATCTTGATATTCTGGACTCCGTTGTTTTCTCTACCCGTCTTCTATTATAGAAAGCAATAGACTGAACACTGTACTCTCCAGAGGATAGACTTTAGCTCTGCACTCTACGACTGCTAGGAATAGACTGATCACTGTCCTCTCCAGAGGATAGATTTTAGCTCTGACTCTACGACTGTTAGGAATAGACTGACCTTGTTAGCGGGAAAGTTGGCATCCTTTTTTTCCAACTTCCGCAATTTTGCCGGTTTATATATAAAAATAATAATTATATTTTTGCAATACTAAATAATTAATTTATTGTTTTCTGAATGTGCATTTAATATGTATATATTGTACATCAGTATTGTCCAAAAATATTATTAATTTAAAGTGTATATAATACGATGTTATTTGTATTTTATGGTTTGTGTTTTGCACGGGCTTTTCAAACTATCGATGGTTATTTGAATTTAAAAATATTTTCGTGAATGTAATATATCATTACAATATATATATATATATATATATATATATATATATATATATATATATATATATATATATATATATGTCATATCATATCTGGTACAACAATCCAACCCCATGTCTGAGCTGCCTCCAAAAAGCAGATGGCTCGGTCCTGCAAAGCAGCTTTCGAGTTCCGAGCTCGCTGCAGGTCTCATGCATCTGAGTTGATGGCATCTTCCCATCTCACGCTTGGTCTGCCAACTCTCCATTTTCCGAGCATCTTATCTGTCAGCATATTTTTAGTTAAATCGCCATCCCCATTCTTAAAATATGGCCAACTCAGTGTAACCTTCCGATCTTAATGAATTTCGCACCATCTATATCCCCATAGAACCGATACAGCTCTGCATCCTTCCATCACCTCCAAGCATCCCCATTTCTAACAGGGCCAAAGATCCTACTCAGTATAGTTCTTTCAAAAGCCAAGATCCTTGAATCGTCTGATTTGATATATATATACATATATATATATATATATATATATATATATATATAAATTTTAATGGGGTTGATTATAAAAAATCATGAACTGCCCGCTACTCTCTTTGGAGCCAATGTCCCCTAACCTCTCCTACTTTTTTCTGGTCAAAGTGGATAATCTGAAAACGTGGACCCTCCTGACCACAATACCTTTTATATCTTTCTTCCAGGATTTCAGTAAATAAATTATATTGGTGGTTTAATAGTTTAAGTATTGCAGGTACTGGTGCACTCAAGACGGACTACACGAGGACTGGTAAGCGGACGAAGGCAGGCCTATTAAGAGATGGGATCAATTCTCTCTTGAGATATTATCGTAACAACTTTCAACATGGCTTCAGGCAGGTAATGTGCAAAAACTCAGCGACTATCTAACATCTGATCTATTTATTTCCAACACTATCAAGCTGGTGTGGGGGCAAGGTTGGCTCAGTGGTAGGGCACTAGAATCATACGCTGGAGGACCTGAGTTCAAATCTTGAGCAAGCACTCAAGATTTTTTATCTTCTAGTGTCTTCGTTCATGGGTTGGATTCGGCCTCCCTGACTGTCCCTAGGGCAACCCAGCCTTTAATTAATTTAATAATGGGTACTTTTGTGCTAATGACCCTAGCAGTCAAAGCACTGGCATAGTACTGACCACACTATCTCCCTAGTGTGCAGTATGGTCATGAATCTGATACTTCTATAGTATCTGACCCTTGTCAAGCTGGTGTATGTGAGATATTTGAAGATATACTCCACCTTTTATCTCTACATCCTTATGATCTGCTGAGGGAGGAAAAGGAATTTATATCTTAAAACAAAACACTCAAAATAGAATCTTATTTATTTATGAAATTAAATTATTAATTTTAAGGCCGTATAATTCTTATGAAAGTTGGAAATTTCTTTGGTCTCGCCTGCTCTTACATAGCTCCTGGCCTGGTAGCTCCTCAATTTATTATTCTTATTGATTTCAGATTTTTAAAACTGTTTATAATTCAACAATTAATAATTGTGCAATATTGATTGTGGTCTATACTTGTACATTTCCTATTAGGATGCCCTGGACTTGTTTCTCGGAAACTATAAAGTGATGCCGGAAGAAGGAATCGTTGTGAAGAGCCCGCTGGAAATATCCAAGGACCTCAAATATACTGCGGTATGAATAATATGACTAAATATTTTTCCATTATATTTATTAATATATTATAGGAGATTGTGGGTTCAATTCTCACTAAGGGTGATTTTTTTTTTCATTTGAAGAAGTCTGTTAAGCAGGAGCTGCATAACTAAACATATTTCTCAGGAAGGTGGTTAGTGTATGCCACATTGTTGTGGAATGTGCTTAAACATAAACTTACAGATAAAACAATGGAGGTTCGGTGGCCATGAGTGCTAAGGGGTGGTGGGTTCGTTGGCCTTGAGTGCTAAGGGGTGGTGGGTTTGCTGGCCATGAGTGCTAAGGGGTGGTTGGTTCAGTGGCCATGAGTGCTAAGGGGTGGTGGGTTCGGTGCCCATGAGTGGTAAGGGGTGGTGGGTTCGGTGGCCATGAGTGCTACGGGGTGGTGGGTTCGTTGGCCATGAGTGGTAAGGGGTGGCGGGTTCAGTGGTCATGAGTGCTAAGGGGTGGCGGGTTCGGTGGCCATGAGTGGTAAGGGGTGGTGGGTTCGGTGGCCATGAGTGGTAAGGGGTGGTGGGTTCGGTGGCCATGAGTGCTAAGGGGTGGTGGGTTCGGTGGCCATGAGTGCTAAGGGGTGGTGGGTTCGGTGGCCATGAGTGCTAAGGGGTGGTGGGTTCGGTGGCCATGAGTGCTAAGGGGTGGTGGGTTCGGTGGCTATGATGCTACGTGAGCACGTTTCCAAGAAGGGGTGTTGGCTTTTCATAAAGCATATTAACCTGTAGATAACCCGATACCTTCTTTAACATACGGTAATTTCCTCCTGAAGAGGTACGACAAAATTGTGAAACATGTAGGGAAGTGAGAAAACAAGTATAGTAGAAATGAATTTTTATTGACATTACTCCTCTTTCGATAAGAAAATTATAATATTGACCCAACATCCCTTTAGTATGTATATGTCTGCTGAAGAGATGGTTTCTCTTCGGATCATTAATACAAGAGAATCGTTTAATTTGTTTGTGTGTGTGTTTCAGTTTCCGCTGATTCTCCTTGTTGCTATTGCCATGTTTTTCGCAAATCTTGTCACACCTTCAGGTAAGAATAAATTCTGTTAAAGATAATTTTAAAATTTAGAAATGTGAGAGAGGCATATTAAGGGATAATACTACTTTGTAATTTTTTTTTTACAATTTTTTTATGGGCTAAAATTCTTTCTTAACTAACCAAAAATGATATCCAAGAGTGTTTATATGAAGGCAACATTTTTAAATGGGTAAAAAATATGATTATCCGAGTGAAGTCCCGATGCCGAGTGACACGATGCTAATTTGAAAATAATTTTTTGAGCGCTCTTCAATTGGTCCCTTTTAACCTTTTGAGTTTTTTTGGTCCTCCTTCAATGCATTTCAGAATTAAAAATCATATTTTTAATTATTATTACAAGAAACTATGAAAAATAATTAAATAGGGAAAAAATGAACATTACAGAACATTAAACTTTATTATATATATTATTTTATATATAATATATTATTATCCCATATGAAATGTTTGGTATAAATAATTGTAAAATATTGATTTATTCGTTATTTATAAATGGAAGATAATGACTTTGATTTTGATCACACAAGATAGTATTACCACTTAAGATGATAGGTAAAGAATAATTAATGTTGATGTTGATGCATAGAATACACGACTGGTACGATGCTGAGTCTCCTCTTCTGGGCTTCGATGGTGAGCGCTACCCTCAGTGTTATATTCTACTACGGGAGTGAGTACGTGGACTATCCAAGGCTCTGTCCGATTCAACCTCTTCCTTCTGTATAAGGGATTTTTGAATGTGTATGTATTTAGTATTAGTCTTATTTGTTATAAAATATAAACACTTTAAAAATAACATGTATTTATTATATTACATTCAATTCTGCATTGTTTGAAGAGAATCATATTGAGTTATGGCCAGTAGAAGTGCTTATATTTTTGGAAGTAGCACAAAACAATATATGATTTACGCTGTAGCAAGCTTTGTTTGTTACCTACATTCTATTTCCGTTTTTTTTTTTTTTTTTTTGTTATTTATTGAGTCAAAAGTCCTATTTAGGAAATCCTAACATTTTCTTCATCAGTTTAACATTATATATGGTTCAATGAACATTCCTCAAACAATCCTTGAACTCTATTACGTCTGTTCAGCGTTTCTACAATACTAATTATAGCTCATTCAGTTAGATGGAATTCTGCGGGAATTATTCCCGATGGGTCTGCTATTTCAACACGCAACGTGAAACTCAATAAAAACTGATTATGTCTTGTTTAGGACTAGGTAAGGCTGTGAGAGGTTAGATAAGGGAGATAATGTTTAATATTTATCAATACCTAGCCAAAGCTAAGGCTGAAAATAATTTAAACTATAATGTTGCCTGTTCGAATAGATGCTTAGATGGAGAGAAAAGGGTGTGGCCTATATTCCCGGTAGAAAATTGGCGGTAAAAATTCTCTGTCTTAACCTGATCACTATGAATTTTTAAATGTTTTCAGCCTTAGATTTGTGATAAATATTAAACACTATCTCCCTTATCTAACCTCTCAGCGATTCATGTTGTATTTAATCATCAAAAGGCTTTGCAAATGGCGGAACTGAAGGGATAGGGACATCATTCAGGGAGCAAAGTATCAGCTCACAGTCGGAAAAGGGCTGTATTCAAAATAAATGCAGCCCAATAATGGCACGTAGGAAATTATGAAATTTAACTTTATCGTTGGTGTTCCAAGGAATTGAACAGAAATCTTGGATGTGACAAAAGATTCCATACCACTGCATTACATCATAAGCAGGTGAGGATGCCTGGTGGGCGTGAGCATATAACACTCTGTGGCAAGGGTCGTGGATCCCATTCCCACTAGGGGCAGTGACTTTTCTTTAGAAAAAAGAAAAGGCATCATCCCTATCCTGGCTAGAAAAGGGTGGTGACCTATAGATAACCCGTCCTAAAATTCTGAGTTAATTATAATGGACGTTAAAAATTAAATAAATAAATAATCAGGTGAGTTTTGACTAACAAGTTCTAAATATTTCAGGCTGAAGTTGAGCTCTGATGACATCTTCAGCTGCGATTCAACAGAAACCATGATTCCAGAGGGGATATATTGTACATTACGGGGATATTCTTATTGTATATTTCGGGAAATAAATATTAGTTGTTTTTTGTTCGTTTGTTTTTTAATGTTATTTTTCCCTTATGAAACACGGACAGCAATATTCTTTGCTGAATACAAGCAGTCTTCAGGTACAGTCAGATGTTATCGGCAGCTTGGGGCACTTTTTATTCTGCAGGGTGTCTACTACTTTTGTGAAAGTCAAAACTTCAGGACTTTTCCATGATATGAAAAGTAAATTTCATGCCCATTAAAAAGAAAATAGAAAATACATAAAAATAAAAAGCCTTAACTATTAGCTTAAAATTATTTGTAACCTTGCACGAATTACCGTGATATCTATAAATTTAGGTACATTTAAAACAATTAATAAAGTCCGTCACGCAGGAGCTGCATAACTAAGCAATTTCCTCAGAATTTGGGTAGTGTAGACTGCTTTCCAGAACAATTTGCTTAAAATATCCTACATAAATAAAATAAAAACATGACTAGTTCTCTTTTAAATTTGTAATGAGTAACTGATCAATTATTAATTTGCTTCCAGAGTTATGTTTACACATGGTACCTACTACACTACGTAATAAATACAAAAAACCTCATATTATCATATTTTGATCTAGCGCAGGAACAGGATACAGTCACTCTAGTGGTAGAAAGCGCTCCTTGCGGCGGCTTTGTGAACCTACGTTTGGCGGGCTTTCTATTGAAATATATTACAAATTAAACCCCCGCTTTACGATTGACCGATTCAGCTCATTTTTACAACACTTCTTTCTCATGAGTTACCCACGATGTATACCGCGTTTCGTTACAATACAGCAGAAATTACGACCGGTATGAGTATATTAGGAATTTGGGTCCTGAGCAAACCCCCCCTTCTAATGAACCAATTTAGTTTATTTTTACAACACATATTTAACTGTAGATTACCACTACGAATACCGAGTTCCGTCGAAATATACCAAAAATCACGGCTGGTAGTGACGAATTGGTATTGTGGGTCCGGAGTAAACCCCCCCTCCTAATGAACCGATTTAGTTTATTTTTACAACACATATTTACCTGTGGATTACCACCACGAATACCGAGTTTCGTCGAAATATACCAAAAATCACGGCTGGTAGTGGCGAATTGGTATTGTGGGTCTGGAGTAAACCCCCCCTTCTAATGAACCGATTTAGTTCATTTTTATATCTCACTTTTCTCTCTATATTACCACTACGAATACCAAGTTTCGTTGAAGTATAACAAATATTACGGCTGACATAGTCAAATTAGTGTTTTGGGTTTGGGGAAAACCCCCCCTTCCGGTGGACCGACTTTGTTGGTTAACGAACTCGTTCAATCGTTTGCTAATTGAATGCTATATACCAAGTTTCGTGACGAAAAAACAAAAACTCTGGCCGCTATCGTGTTAACAGACACACATATATATATATATATATATATATATATATATATATATATATATATATATATATATATGCATATATATATATATTTATATATGCATATATATATATATATATATATATATATATTTATATATATATATTTATATATATATATATATTTATATATTTATATATATATAAATTTTAACGGGGGTCATTTTCGGTGTCTACTAGGTAGGATCGATAAAGATTTGAAGAAATTTTTCAAAAATTCCGTCATGAGTCCAACCTCAATAGCTACTTTCCTTCGGAGGAAAGTGCTAAAACTGTATAAAATGTACAGCATAGTCATGAGGACTATGGAATTAGCAGCCTCAAAAGTATTGAAGAAAGGTAGCAGAATTTAAAATTTCTAAAAATATTACTAACTAAATATTTAATGTCAATGTACATAATTTAGTAAATTAATGTGTACAGAATTTCGATATTTGAGTCCGCATAATTGTAAAAAATGGATAATTGATGTGTAAATGAATATATATACACGTATATATATTGTAGTGATATCCCAACTATCATAAAAAAATATCGTACTACTTCGTAGTAATATGGAATGCTGACATAACAAAAATTTCCTTCCTCCTAAAATCAAGAAGGCATCTCCATGCCGGGAGATCGTCAGTTGTTTTTCAGAGAGAAGAGTTTGCTCATGTGTTGTTGGCTAAGAGTCTCTGACTAGATTATTGGAATGTTAATTAAGAAGTTTTTTGAAGAATAATATTTGGATCTATTGTGACCTGTGCTGTGCCAGTGGATGTAAGTGAATTTGTGTTAAATTGTATACATTTGATATTATTTCGTTTGTAGTAAAGATTCTTATAGCTACCCATGTTTGATATTTGGAGATAACTCTAATTTGTATATAAAGTACCCAACACGACCCATTTTAAATAAAAAAATTAAACTTCATTTCATTTTTCAATTAATTAAAATATAACAATATACATATATATATATTTTTCAATTAATTAAAATATAACAATATACATATATATATATATATATATATATATATATATATATATACATATATATATATATATATATATATATGTATATATATATATATATATATATATATATATATATATATATATATATATATATATATATATATATATATATATAAAATGTGTATGTATATTAGGGTGGCCCTTAGTAATAGGAAATTTTTTGAAAATTGCTGCTCCCACTCCCCAATTCTGTTCCAATCAACAAAAAAACTAGCTATACAAAATTTTAGGGCAATCGGACAACTGCTAGGCGACCTGCAAATGGTTTGAAATTGAAACAAAGTATACACAGCGATTAATTCCGTTAAAAAGGGATATACTGTTCTATCTCAATCATTTTCTCAAAAAAAATGTTCGTAGTTACATCAAGGCGACCCCAGAAATAGTTTAAAATCATTCTGAATCAAATAGCTCAAAAGTCGATTAATTTTTTTTTTAATAACATGAAAAAATTAAAAAAATATGAGAATTTTACTAATGCACACTAGGGTGGCTCTTAGCTATAGGGATTTTTTAATTTAATTCTAAAAATTGCAGGGATAACATGAAACAATTAAAAAATATTAGGTTTTTAATAATGCACACGTGTATAAGACAGCCACATTTTTATTTAAAACAAAAATTTCTATACAAACAAGGCATAATGTGAACAATAAAAAAATACAAATATTGAACATTATGTTTTTCTAAGGGAGGATTTAGTATCAGTCGGGTATTTTTTCTGGCCCCCGGCAACGATCTGCAAAACAAATCATTTTCAATTTTTGTGAGAACATTATTGTAATGCTGGATGAGTTTGATGCCTCTTTCAGCAACGTCATTCACAACCACTATCTTCTCAAGTTTTTCAATTCTACTCTTGTAACCTGGATCATCCTTCCATGTTGAAGGGTCATTGTCGAGGAAATCGGTGCTAATTGAAAATCTCGTGAAGAAATGTTTTGTATCAGTAGGAACATAAGATGAAAAATTGATTTTTGTGAAGGAAGAAAAACATTTTGTTGGAGTACGTTTTGCGGCAGCCTTAGTGATTTCTGGATCAATATCCTGATAATGTATCAGTTGATGCATGAATAGAAAGTCATGATATGGTGCCTTAATGAGGTCTGGTGATAGAAATCAGACTCGACTGACTGAAATTGATTTTGGAACAGGTACATTTTGAATGCACAAATCACCTAGCATGACTTATAGCTCCTGGTACACAAAACGATACTCCTTTCTTCCCATGCAAACGAGTGCGTTTTCAGGAAGCAGGAACAGACTTTATTGTTCATCTTTTTATCCAACATTAACAAGAAAACGACTAATTTAATTTCCATTACCAGTGTTTACCTGCTTAACAGTGATTAAAAAGTAAAAAAACTTAAAAAGTATTATCTGAAAAAATTACTTTCGGACGAAAATGTCAATATTTCAAGGTCATTGCGGGTCGCCTCGGAGATGTTCGATTTAGCTAAAATTTTACGCAGATTGTTATTTTGTTGATTGGAACAAGATAGGGGGGTGGGAGGTAAACTTTTAGAAAGTTCAAAAATAAGGGCCACCCTAATATATGTAGTAATTTTTCCAGGTTTAGAATAAGACAGTACATAAAAAGTAAGTTTTTACTATAAATTGTACATTACACATTCATTTGTACAAATGTAAATACAATCTTAACGATAAGATTTCTGGTATCTTGCTCTGGCACCAGGACCGCCAAACTTCTTCGGCTCGCAGCGTCTAGGATCTGCAACAAGCAAAGTCCTGTCGTACTGTGTAAGGATTTCTTTGATTTCTTTCTTTGATGCTTCGTCGACATCTGAAACAAATAGAAAAAATGTCTTCTCAATCCTTTGGTAAATTAATTAAAAAGGGTAAAATAAAAGTCCTCTATAAACACGTACAAACATACATATATACACACATAGGAAAATTAAATATATAATTAAAAGTTGAGTCAGCTGGTTCTGATGAATTTATCATCCTGTCTTTTAACAGAAAAAGGATTACAGTAGTAAATTGTTGTCTATGCTGGTATACTGCTATTCATTTTGTCTTTAGCACTGGCCAAATAGGCCTCCTTATTATAAAACACTACACCCCCTAAAAGAGCACTAATTAAACAAAAGTTGCCCAAAACACTAATACAGTAGTACCAGGTGTCGAAAATAATTGTTAATTTTTATTTTAAAAAAGTGTTTTTTAAACTTTTATTTCTATTTAAAAAAAGTAGAAGTACGAAAATAACTTTTGGTCAAAAATAATTGTTCAAACAAGTTTTTTTTTATTGTTATTTTTCAATTTAAAAGATAAAAGTTATTGAACAGGAAAAAGTTTAAAGGAATAAATTAATGTTACTAATGTTTATTTTTTGTTTTGTATCAACAAATATATTTCAGTAAATAAACAAAAATAAATGTTTAAACCAAGAACATTTCACTTATTTTTAAACCAAGGAAACCCTAAAATTCTTACATTAACTTTTATTTTCATGCACTTTATTTCAAGTTACTAAATAACTTTTACGCTTTAAACTTTTAAATAAGTTTTTTTTTAAACTTATAAAACAAAACCTTTTTTAACAGGTAATAAATTTTAATTTTTCAATAAAAAATAACAGTTTCGATCACTGGTAAGTTCACTGAGAGTCATCACTGAACTGACAGAACACCGCAATGTAGCAAAGCTTGAACAAGCCTATGCAACATTCATGACTCTCCAATCCATGTCCCCTCATGAAAGTGAATTATGTCTAGTTGTGGGAATCTAATGAGAAACTAACTCAATTCGGTTCATTAGAAGTTGGGGTTTACTCTGTATTATGTTCGAACAGAATTAAACCACCATAACGGCTTGAGGATTGGTTGTTACTTCTGCCATTAGGAGTCCTGAACATGGGCGCTAACACTCGGTCTAAGTCCAGTTTGTACTGCTCAGCAGAAAGTTTGTTATAGCTTGTTTAACTATGCCGGTCCCTGCTCGGCATCGAATTCCTGCATCTCTAGTCCTTTGCCTGGAGCTTCTAGGTATATTTTTAATACAGTGTGCTGTTCTAGACGATCAGCTGTTCATTGTAATTCCAAAGAGGAAGGAATGGTCTCAAAAAGAGATAGATGTCATGTAAATCACCGATTCTAGAAGTGACGTCTACTTGTTTTTGCTAGTCATCGAAACTTATTTCGGCGTTGTTTTGTCCTCAGCTTTCCTATTATTCTACCATTTTATTGTGTATATATTAACAAGTGTATTTTGAAATGGAGTTTGAAGATATTTTAATGATTTTGCGAGAATTACACAAAAAGGAATCCATCTCATTACATTGGGAAATTTTTTCAGAAGTATCATTCTCTTGATAAGTATAGCAAACTTTCAAAATAAAAATGAAATTTTGAAAAAAAAAAAAAAAAAAAACAACGTAGAGTAGTATGCTGAGCACCCAGGCTTAGTGGTCACAAAGGACATGGAATAATGGCGAGTGGTGTTTATGACGGTCCCTGCTCGGTGTAGGACCTTATGGACAGTTCTAGAAATAAAGACTGAGACCGCTAAGTGTTAAAGAGAGCCGTAATTTGACACAAATGTCGTTCCTCTATTTTTATTAGGTGCTAAGAAATTTTTCTTTAAAGATAATACTGTTTACTACTATTTTACTCTTGTTACTATTTTATAACTCAAAAGATACACCAGAGAAAAGTCTGAAACTTAGCAAATAGACTAATTTTACAGCCTAGAATAAGTGTACAAATTTCATTATGTTCTGAGAACATCAGGTTGTAAAAACAGACTTAGTGTTTTAATTTCATATTGTCTGACACGTACTCTTGGACGGGTAGGCCCTTCAAAATGACGATTCTTAGAGTTTAGGGTATACTTACACTTCTGGTAGTAAGAGACGAGGGACTTGGAGATAGCTTGTCTAATAGCGTAGATCTGTGCGACGTGTCCACCTCCGTTTACTCGTACCCTGATGTCGACTCCAGAAAATCGTTCCTGTGAAACAAAAGTTTGTATTAGAAGCAATTCTGTTAGCTTCTTTAAATGTGAATAAAATGAATTTTTCAAAAATCCTATTATTTTCAGGCTCACTCAGTTCATTACTCCAGGGTGTCTACTACTTTTGTGAAAGCCAATTTCAGGACTTTTTCATGATTTAAAAATCAAATTTCATGCCCATTAAAAAAAAAGGCTTAACTATTAGTTTAAAATTATTTGTAATCTTACACTGATTACTGTGACATCTGTAAACGTACATTTTTACATACATTTAAAACAATTAATAAAACTGTATAAAATGTACATTATATGTTAAAGAGGATAGTCAAATTAATTTTAAAAGTGAAATAAAACTTTTAGAATGGCTATGGAATTAGCAGCCTCAAAAATATTAAACAATGGTAGCAGAATACAAAGTTTTTAAAATTGTACTAACTAAATATTTAATGTAAATGAACATAATTTAGTAAATTAGTGTGGGCACAATTTCTATATTTAAATCTGCATATATGTAAATAAGTGATGTGTATATACTACATCAAAGGAATCAAAACATTTCTAATAAGACATCGCAGCGCTGCCTGCTGGATCGAATATGAACCTAATCCTTTCAAATATTAACAATACATAAAGAAATAAAGTAATTAAAAAAACATTGTCTATCGAATGAAAATGAAAATCTAAACCATTCTCAATTCAACTTAATTGCATAAACAAAATTTCATCAAAACCAGTCCTGCCGTTTAGAAGTTCAATTACAAACGCATGCACAGATGAATTTCATATATAAAGATATAAACATATATTTTTAAAGCAGGAAATATATAAATATTTTTAAAAAGAAGGAAACACCCTAATAGGATGATTCTTCAAGATGAACTCTATTTTGTAATAAATAAATATAAATATATATATATATATATATATATATATATATATATATATATATATACACACACATACATACATATCTATACATATATAAATACACATGGATGTATAGTTACCTCGCCAAGGAGAAGAATAGGTTCCTGAAGCTTGTACTGAAGTACCTTAGGTTCTATCATGTCCAATGGTCTTCCGTTTACTCGGAGGTTACCATTCCCTCTTTTGCAGTACGCTACAGCAGTTGCAGTTTTCTACGCACACAATTACAAAAACAAATTAACACTATTTGTCACCAACATATCAGAAGCAAAAAAAAAAAAAAAAAAAAAAAAAAATTAGTCTTGTATTTACAATAAAAAAGATAAAATTATAAAATACAGGCCTGCTAGAGCACAAACAGACACAGGTGCGTGCACAGACGCGCCAAAGGCGCACATAAGGGCCTTTCAGTTGCTAGAATGATTAACTTAAGTTTCAATATTTTTCAGGAAAGCACTTTTCATTCAAGCACATCGCTAGAGAACTCTTACCATTTTATTTTGCAAAACTTTGCCAGAAATATTAAAATCTAACAGCTTACTAAAATATCAATTCTGTCATTAACCATTAATTGCTGAATGGTCATAAAATCAATATTGAAATAGCATTTATGTATTATTTGTTTCTTTCATACAGTAATCCTGGAAGGAGGGAATTTATTGAAAGTCCCATGCAATAATAACATCAATTGAATTGAATTTAAACCCATTTTTGAGTCAGTTCGGATAATTATTTACAAATAATTAAACTATAAATTATTTAAACTAGATCAACAAAGGAGCAAATAGAATAATGGCTAGACAAAAATAAAAAACATCGATAATAAAATTTGAAAGTAGAACAAATTAATATTCTTAAATCGATTGAGTACACTCATCTCTGTGACAGGCTTAATAACTTTGTTTAATAGTAATAGGCATTCCGTCTGCTCAATGCATATAATCAATTGTTCATATACAAGTTTTTCATTTCTTAAATTTTACTTTTATTCACACAAACTATTTGAAAACACCATTTAAGTTTCCTAACTTTTATATTCAGATGTCTCTGATTTAAGTTTTTACAAGCCGTTTACTCGAATAGCTTTTAGTGAAATAATTAATATGCTTTACAATACATTATCATTAGTATTTATATTTCAATTTTCAAATCTGTCCATAAAGTACGGGAGTTTACTGACCAAATTATTAATTTCCTTATACCAGATATAACTTTTCCTTCCCTGTAAAAAAATGTAATATGTACAGGACTATACTGCAGAAAAAGATATCATGATATTAAGAAAAACCATGTGTACAACTTTGGGCGTAATTTTAATTTTTCTTTGAGTTGATTGGTTAAAATTAATTCATAAGAAATTACAAAAATAAATATATTTCTTTTATTCGATTGATACTGGTCAGGTTCAAGCAAATCCACAGATATATGGCTTCAAATATCAAGCAAAAAAGTAGTGTTTGTTATGCAAGAAACAATATGGAGCATGTATACAATAAACAGCTCTACCTTCGAATTGCTAAACCTGAATCATAAATTATATTTAGAAAACAGAATTCTATTTCCATTAAAAAATTCTGAAATAAACAAACAGCTTTTGAAACAGTGAAACTACATTTTTACAATTAATGTTGAAGATGAACTTAAGTAATGCAGCTCTTAAATATTATTAGTAGAACAAAAAAAAACTGTAAAATTAAGATTAAATACGTACTGCAGATCTCACAAGTAATAAAACTTTTTTAAACAAAACCGATTCTTCGCATTAAAATAGAAAAATTAAGATAATTTTTTATAAATAATAACATAAAAGCAAAGATATTTACTATAAATATATACAAAAACGAGTATATTAAACAACGTGTACTACTAACCTTTCTGCCGAAAACTTGGACGCATTGGATGGGCTCCCTGTTTCTCTGCAAATAAAAATGAAATGTATCAAATATAAGATACTTTAAAAGGAATAGTTAATTTGAAGTAAATATGAAATTAATTTACTTTAGGCGTCTTGGTTGCCATAATTAATCGGAGAGAATATCAGTCCAGACAAACACAGAGAAGTTGTAAAGAGAGAACCACGTTGGGAGGACACAGTGTTGATGCTCGAATTATATGAACAGATTAGATCTCCAACTAATTTATTTCCAAATAAAGCTCTTACTCGAGTTAAATTATAGTCTTTACTACTTTTAAAACATTAAGAAGGATAAAATTCAAAATATATCGCAGAAAGTAGAAAGTTTTAAATCACAACTACAAAATAGAAGGGGGGGGGAGTAATAATTAAAATTCCATGATTTATTTATTTTTGTTATAAAACTCTTATTTTCATTAAATTATACTATTTAATATTTTTATAATATCGCGAAGGTTAAAATTAAAACTATATTGCAGACAAATTGAAAGTTTTAAATCATAATGACAAAATAGGAGGGGGTAGACATTATTGTAATTCCACGATTTATTTCCAAATAAACAATTTTATTTGGTCCAATACATACGTATCATGCACAAAAAAAAAAATTTTTTTTTTCAGGTTAAATTGATAGATTTAAAATATCCTGGTAACGTCTATGTTTTAGTCGAGGCATTTTTATTTGATCCAGGTGATGGAGGCTGGAAGGGTGATAGTATTTCCCTACAAGCGTTTCCATGCGAGTGAAAAATTGATTAACCTCCAATTCTCTGTGGATTAAGCTGTTACGTACGAACCTAGGAGTATTGGATTATATTTGGAGTAACTTGTTTTGAAATGTTTGTAGGCGTTTCAAGTGTGTGTTACTGGCAGTTAGTGTTACTGTTAGTTTTTAGCGCGGTTCCTCCCTCCCTTCATAGGGAGGAACCCCGCTTATAAGGTTGATCTCATGAAACAATCCGGAAGTGCCGACTAGAAAATTTCGCGTTTCAGAACCCATAGAGACCGAAAATAACGGTGGTTAAAATTTGTATTTGTATATATATATATATATATATATATATATATATATATATATATATATACACAAATACAAATTTTAACCACCGTTATTTTCGGTCTCAAATAAATATATGTATATATATATATATATTTGTCTGTTCGCGGATTTCTGGCGTCCCTAATGGTCCGATTTTGATGAAATTTGGTACAAAAATCCTTCGTCCAATTTGAAAGGTCAAGTTCGTTAACCAGCAAAATCCGCCCACTGGAAGATGGCGTTTGGGGCGAAATTCGCGCAACAAAAATCGTAACGCTTACGTTTTTGAGTTGATATGCTTGTAAGTACTCGTTTTATAGGCTTCTTGGGCTACATACATGTTGGGCTGTGGGGTAACATGTTGAATTTTTGGTTACGTTTGGAGTTAAGGGAGGGTTAGAATAAAATATTTTATGAACAGACATGAAAAGTTTTGGGAACTTCGTATAATTTCATTAATATCTCGAACATGGTTGGGAAATCGTGATAAGTGGATAGAAATTATTTAAAAGCCTTATAAATTCTCTACAAAAAAAATTCTGAAACAATTTTTGATTAGGTGATGTCAATCGGAGAAATAAGTGCTTAAACTTTGAAGCAATTGATTTCGTTTATTCGAACGGTTCTTTTTGTCTGTTTTTATTCCTTGTTATTTTTTAATTGCTTATAGTTGGATAATGTATTTGACAATAAAAAAAGATTAGGTAAAATAAGAAAAACAATTCATTGTTAGAAATATAGCTTGCCAAGAGAAAGAGATTCGATGACGTCTTTTGAATATTTTCAATTGCCTTCATGCTGTTGGTTTTTTTATTTTATTTTTTAATTGATTTTATATGTAGAATTATTACTATAGTAAAAGAACAAAGGAATATGTGAAAAACTTTGATATTTTCCAATTCATTGAAACGTATGAAATGAAGTAGCGGTAGAAGAGGACTCTAGGGTCTGGCGGACCCGACCAGGTAAAGTCATAAAACCCTTTGAACAAAGGCCGAGGAAAATATTATCTGTTTCTATTCTAAGCTTTTCAAATGACAATAGGGATATGAACAGGAACCGCGCTAAGATGATGCAGTTCCTGCGAGTCGGACTTTTTGTGAATGTGGTGTATCCAAGTTAGCCTCGAGTCTAGATATGAGGCGTTCAGAAGCAGAGCGGACTATCCCACATTATTGTGAAAATTTCGCAAAGTTAAATCACAGTCTGCCATGCTATCTGTTGGCTGTATTGAGAAAAATATTGTCAAATCTACCTTGGGACACCATACCCAAGAAAGATTTGAACATCGAGATATTCTCAGGTGGAGGAGCATTGAATATATCTTTAACATGTTTTTCTGTTGGGTGTAATCCTTTTCTACTAATTATATTACCTAGATACTCTACTTCGGGAAAGCCAAATTTACATTCAGAAAGCTTTACCTTTAGACCATTTTCATTAAAAAAATTTAAAACCATTGCTAATCTCTCATTGTGTACTTTCTTTGTATTTCCAGAAATAATAATATGTATCATCTAATAAATATTTAACATGCTTTGATTTCATCAAGTTTTTTATCCTAGAACTCTGCTGGTGGAGATTTTATACCAAAACATAAACGAGTATACTACATGAATAAACCTTTAGTGGTGTTTATAGTAACCATCTTCCAGAATTCCAGCGACAAATGTATGCTCTCGAATTGTCATAACTTAAGACCATACTCTTGAGGAAATAGTTAAATGTAATAAAAAGTCCATCACGCAGGAGCTGCATAACTAAGCACTTTCCTCAGAATTTGGATAGTGTAAACTGTTTTCCAGAACAATTTGCTTAAAATATCCTACATGAATAAAATAAAAACATGAATAGTTCTCTTTTAATTTTGTAATGAGTAAATGATCAATTATTAATTTCCAGAGTTATGTTACACATGGTACCAACTACACTACGTAATAAATACAAAAAACCTCATATTATCGTATTTTTTTTTTATTTTTATTTAAAAAAAAAAAAAAAATTATCGTATTTTGATCTAACGCAGGAACAGGATACAGTCCCTCTAGTGGTAGAAAGCGCTCTTTGCGGCGGCTTTGTGAACCTACGTCTGGCGGGCTTTTCTATTGAAATATATTACAAAGTAAACCCCCCTTTCCGATTGACTTATTCAGCTTATTTTTACAACACTTCTTTCTCATGAGTTACACACGACGTATACCGCGTTTCGTTACAATACAGCAGAAATTACGACCGGTATGAGTATATTAGTAATTTGGGTCCGGAGTAAACCCCCCCCCCCTCCTAATGAACCGATTTAGTTTATTTTTACAACACATATTTACCTGTAGATTACCACTACAAATAGCGAGTTTCGTCGAAATATACCAAAAATCACGTCTGGTAGTGGCGAATTGGTATTGTGGGTCCGGAGTAAACCCCCCTCCTTATGAACCGATTTAGTTCGTTTTTATATCTCACTTTTCTCTCTATATTACCACTACGAATACCAAGTTTCGTTGAAATATAACAAATATTACGGCTGACATGGTAAAATTAGTGTTTTGGGTTCCGGTTAAACCCCCCCTTCCGGTGGACCGATTTTGTTGGTTAACGAACTCGTTCAATCGTTTGCTAATTGAATGCTATATACCAAGTTTCGTGACGAAAAAACAAAAACTCTGGCCGCTATCGTGTTAACAGACAGACACACACACACATATATATATATATAGTAGCTATTGAGGTTGCACTCATGACGGAATTTTTGAAAAATTTCTTCAAATCTTTATCGATCCTACCTAGTAGACACCGAAAATGACCCCCGTTAAAATTTATATATATGTATGTATGTATGTATATGTATATATATAAATATATATATATATATAAATATATATATATATATATATATATATATATATAAATATATATATATATATATATATATATATATATATATATATATATATAAATATATATAAATTTTAACGGGGGTCATTTTCGGTGTCTCTAGGTAGGATCGATAAAGATTTGAAGAAAGTTTTCAAAAATTCCGTCATGAGTGCAACCTCAATAGCTACTTTCCTTCGGAGGAAAGTGCTAAAAGGCAGGTCCAGGCCCAGATGGCATTCCTCCAATATTTTTGTTTATTTGCAAATGGACATTTTCGGAACCACTAGTGATATTGTCACTGTAAGAGGGGAACTTCCCGCGAAAACGGAAGGAGGCTTTTGTCACCCCTATTCCGAAAAGCACAAATAACAGGAGTATCATGAACTATCGACCCATCTCTGGTCTCACAGTATTCAGTAAAATATTAGAATCTATAGTACTCAAGCAATTCTTTCCTCTAAATCTGCAGTTATCTGGAAAACAGCGTGGATTCTTCACCCGGAAATCGACGGTAACCAACTTGGCATGTTTTGTCAGCCATATAACACTTGCGTTTGAGGAGTCTTTGCAGGTTGACGCAATTTACATTGACTTCCAGAAAGCCTTTGATAGACCATCACACGATGTTCTTTTGATGAAATTGGAAAAATTTGGAGTTCATAGTCCTCTTCATACTCTCCTGTAGGATAACAAACATTTACCATATGTATCATTCTTCCTCGTCTATGTATAATATTTTTCCTTTCACTTCATATTTATATAAACCGTTGCAATATCAACGGCCAACGATACGTTGCATACTATAAATGCGGTAGGCTTTCTGCCGCGCAGAAACCTTATTGTTATATGTGTGATTGATAGAGACTCAAAAGACATAAGTAAGCACTTTATTACATTAGGACTAACAAGCATAGACTGACTACTGCAAAGAGGTATGCCAGTGATACCAACATTAGATACTCATAACATCTTCCCTTTTTTACAAAAACAACTGAAATACATTAAATTCAAGAAACACATACAAATGTAACTTACAAATTAACATAACTTGAATTAATTTAACAAATTAATGACTTGACTTTGACATAATAAATGACTTGAATTTGACATAATAAATGACTTGACTTTGACTTAATAAATGACTTGACTTTGACATAATAAATGACTTGACTTTGACATAATAAATGACTTGACTTTGACTTAATAAATGACTTGACTTTGACAAAATAAATGACTTGACTTTGACTTAATAAAAGGACTTGACTTTGACATAATAAATGACTTGACTAGAGTGATTGATATAATTAATCATGTTTTTTAATGTTTGAATAGACCTTTCAACTAGACCATGAGATTGATAATGATATGGCCTACTAGTTACATGCTCAATATCCCAGGAATTAACAAAGTCTTTAAAGAGATATGAATTGAAAGGTGGACCATTACCAGAGACTAAAACTGCAGGCACTCCATGACGAGCAAAAAGTTCCTGAATTTCAATAGACGCAGTAAATCCTTTATTGAGCAGAGCAATTTCTATATATTTAGAAAAAATAATCTATGCAAACTAAATACTTTTTGGAGCTTAAATCCATATTCCAAGGTAACATTTTGACTTCATGTGGTAACAAGGGAAGGTTACTGTTATTGTTTCTGAACTCCTGACAGACACTACAAGATTTGACAATATTTTTAATATTGTTTGGAGTTACTGACTTATCTATAGACAAATTACATTTAGTATTTAATCGACCTAGACCTTCAAAACATCTTTATATTCAGTAATAAAATTATTGCCTGACTGATCTGAAAATGTTACATTATATATACGTTTGACTAATTTTAAGTCAACACATGTCTTGAGACCAAGTATTGTTTTACAATCAATTTCCACTACATGAAATTTAACAATATTTTCTTTACCTTTGACAATACAGTTCAATAAAACCTCACCAATCACATTTAGTCGGCATCCTTTTGTCTTCTGGTGAAGAAATTGTGTCTCTCAAAAGAGATATTCTTTTTAGGCGTAAAGTAATTGTCAAATTCTTCAACTAAAGCTTTAAATGTTACCTCGTCTAGTTTGACATTAAAAGAATTGAAAATCTCGATGGCGTCTTGTCCCAGGTGATGAAGCAGAAGCGCAACCTTCCTAGAGTCGTCTTCTTTTTCTAAATCAGTGGCCTTCAGGAAAATGGTGAATTGTGTTAACCATTTTTTCCAGCTATAGGACAAATTAGGACTTTTGAAGTCCATATGCTGAATGGTACACCATTCACCATAATATTTTTCCTTTCACTTCATATTTATATAAACCGTTGCAATATCAACGGCCAACGATACGTTGCATACTATAAATGCGGTAGGTTTTCTGCCACGCAGAAACCTTATCTCAAAATGGTTCAACTTAATTAAACTTTTTCAGTTTCAGGAGATAGAATGAATATTACTATAGCCAGTTCAGATAGACGGAAAAGTTCAATTCCGCATGCGCGAAATTTTGAGGAAAATCCCCGATCGGCATATTCTCGACGGTTCCACGATTTGCAAACTCCTATTTCAAGGAATAACTATAACTTATAAAAACTGATTATGTCTCGTTTAAGACTAAGGAAGGCTTTGAGAGGTCAGACAAAGGAAGTAGTGTCTAATAGACAACTGTTAGCCTAGTCATTCCCAGCCAACTGAGTACAATATGTCAAATGGAATGGAAGATTGTCGACATCATAGACGTCTCTTCTCGTTTTCCTCAGGGATCTAAATTGGGCCCTTGGTTATTCCTGGTCTATATAATGACCTAGTAACGTAAATTAATAAAGATCCCTTTCTATTCTTCGCCGACGACTCAAAAATCTTTTTAAAAATCAGTAATAAGGAAGACTGCCTTAGATTACCAAGCGGTATTGATGATCTCGCCAGATGGTGTTGCAAGAATTCCATAAAGATTAACATCAGCAAATGCCATCACTTTCACTAGAAAAAAAAAATCCTATTATTTATCCTTATTTTATTAGTAAAAAGGCTGACGGTGGTGAAAGATTTAGGTGTTCAATGGAGTCTAGGCTACCGTTCAAAAATCATGTCGACGTCGTCTTTAAGAAGTCTCTAAAGACATTAGGCTTCTTGTGCAGAAATATTCGAGACATTGTGGATAAACGGACATTTTCTGCACTCTACACCAGCCTAGTGAGATCCCAACTTGAATAACCACTGTGATCTGATCCATATGCCCAGGAGATCAACAACAAGAGAGAATCCAGAAGTGATTCCAGCGATTTCTCGAAAGAAGAACATGTTCTGAGACCGCTGTATAGTTGAAACCCTTGGAGATACGAAGACAGCGTGGAGACCTTTTATTCATCTATAAGCAACTACAAGGACAACTGGATTGTCCCGAACTACACGCTTCTCTATCTTTCCATGTTCCTCTAGTCAGGTTCAGCACATGCAGTCTATTCCCTCCAGTACATCACAGGACTCAGTACTCTGCTTTTAGATACGTTGTATCTAGATATTGTGGACTTTGAAAACATACAATTCCAAAAAATAAAGACTTCTTCAATGGTGAAGTTACCAACCCAACCAAGTTATTTGGTCAGTGGAAATTAGTATATAGTTGTGAGACGATATTTTATATATTTATTTTTGTTTTGGGATATTGTTGTATATTTATAATTATTAAATTTTTGTATTGTTGAAAAATATATTGTATTACAATGATTACTTTATGAAGGTAAGGTTATCGATATGGCAGTGTCCCCTCTCTAAGTTCCTCTCAGTTTGATGATGCCTTCCTTTTGTAACGAACTCTCATGCGATGTACTATTTGATTAACATAATAGAGTTATATGAAATAAAATAAGTTGACTCATTTAATAATAGTAACATGTATGACTACAATTTCCCCGCATGAGAATCTAAGGCGTTAAAAACTAGACCCCGATAATGATGTTAGAAGGATTATCTCCTTAACTCCTGTTTTGAGGGTAGTAATAACCATTCCCATTATTCTCATGCATTCCAAACGTTATTTCGGAAATAATTATTTTGCTTCTCTGTGAAATAATTAATTTCATAAATAAAAAATACTGAAATATCAATGATCAAATAGTTATTTCAGAAATAAAGCTTTTAGAAATATGTTGATTTATTTCAAAGAATGATAAAATTTTCAAATAATTATTTCAAGGAATAAATACATCTATTTATCTGATGAAGATTGTATTATTTAACTATTATTATTATTGTTTTATTTAAAGAATTTCCATTATTTCATGAAATAACCATTTAATTTATTTGAGAAATAACTTATTCCAGTAGTGCCCAGGTCTACTATTCACTACTTTCCACCGGCACCAGAATACCTTCTGTCACAAGCCGATCTATCTCAAGTTCCACCTTATCTTTAAGTGCCAGGGGCATTTATAAAATATTGGCATACAATTTGGTTTAACATTTAAAGAAGCCTTTTCATTCCTGATAGTTCCAATGCCAGGACCAAATACATCTCTTTATTGGAACAGATTCTTCTTAATAGCATTAGATGTGCTTATCGATTCATAATCGTAGAGTATAGGCTACCAGTATTATAATGAATACTATCCAACAGAATATTTTTTGTACTAATACCTTTACGACCCAATAGGGGTGGCCCACCTTTTTTAACAAGTAAAAAGGTAACATTATGACATGAATTCAAATACTTAACAGGTAAGTCAATTTTTCCAACAGGGTGAATAAGTTGTCCAACATAGCAAGAACTACGTTGTTCTTATTTAAAGGAACATCTTGAAAATACTTACAGTACTGACTAAAACTTAATACATTATTTAATTAACCAGTATCCACTTCAAAAATAAGATTTATGTCCTTAACACTAAGAGTAACCTTATAAGGATCCACATTATGACTTTCAGCAGCAAAAAAATAATTAGACTTAATTACAAAGTCCAAAGAAGCATCTTTAGGAGGTATAGCATGCACTTACTATCAACATTAGGCTGATAAAAAAATGTGTTTAATAAAACATTGTCCTCCTGCTTACTACAATTATCCAAATCTGAGGTTGTTTGTGGTTCAGCAAGAACTTTATTGCTACTGGCTCTCCTTTGAAGACATACTGCTACCAAATGACCCTTTTGTTAGCAAATATACCCCTTAAAACAACAATCTATACTTTTATGATTTCACTAGCCACAGTGAATTCAAGGATCATACTTATTAGTACTACGTAACTGACCTGGATGTTTCTTACCAGATATAAAAGGTATATTTTTCTGCAAAAATATTTCATCCTGCTCTTGTTTGATAGAGGGTCCGTAGTTGTTTCTCAATTGAAGCAGCTTCTTTTCTACTTGCGATTTCTCTAGAGTTAATAAAACATTAGAAAGATCTTCCTCAAAAAGCCTATCCTGAATTGGCCCCGGAAATGTTTTAGATCTACTCCATTTTACTCGCCTAGGTATTTCTAAAATAAAAGGGATGGCCCGATCATATTTTTGGTGTCCCAAGCTCGATGAAGCTATTGAAAATTTATCTTACTCATGTGCAAAATGTCTTGAGTTCCGTAGTAACCTTACATATATAAAAACTTCAAAAAGTGTTTTACAGAGTATGTAGTTAATTATAATTAACAATAATAATAATAATTATTATGCTAACCAAAAGCTCTTAATGCATCATAATGGATTGGTCTGAGACATTTTTCCACTTCCAGCTGATAAAGTTTTTCATTTTGACTCTTCCAATTTAACAGTTTGAAATTATTTTTACCATTACAGGAGTTCCCAATTGCATTGTTGACAAAGCCAGGGAGTCATTTTTCTGTCAGATAGAGGTATGTAACCTCACTACTGTGACCTATTTGGGGTAATAAATTATTTCATGAAAGGTCTAACCAAAATTATAACAGAATGGGCATAATTTTATTTATAAATAAAAATACAAATTTATTCGTACTTCATATATTTGTGAATACGAATATAAATATAAAAATACAATTTTATTCGCAAATTTTCCTGCGAATACAAATAAATTCACAGAAAAAATTGTAAATCATCACAAAAAATGTGAATATTTACAAAAAAAATCACATTAAAATATACGAATACAAATGTATTCACATTATAATTTGTGAATAAAAATGTGTTCACAATAAATTACGAATTTATTCGTATTAAGATGATATTACGAAAGTTATTGAAGGTGAATTTTTTTTTTAATGCGTTTAACGTCAAAGTTATTAGCACCTAGATTTTTTTTTTACCCCGAGTCCGCCGCGAAACCACCAGCCATGCAGCAGGGACATAGTTTGTTATCTGTACCTCCATAAAAAAAAAAAATGGAGGTATAGATAACAAACTATGTCCCTGCAGCATGGCTGGTGGTTCCTCTAGGTAAAAAAAAAACAACTTGGCGCTAATAACCTACACGTAATATCATCTTAATAAAAATAAATTCATAATTTATTTGCGAATTTTATTGTGAATCAATTTTTATCCACAAATTATAATGTGAATAAATTTGTATTCGTATATTTTAATGTGATTTTTTTTTGTAATCACTTGATTTTTTGTAAATATTCACATTTTTTGTGATTATTTACAATTTTTTCTGTGAATTTATTTGTATTCGCAGGAAAATTTGCGAATAAAATTTTATTTGTATTTTTAAATTTAATATATGTGAATAAAAATAAATTCATATTCACACTTATGAATACAAATTTATTTATATTCGTATTCACAAATATATGAAGTATGAATAAATTCGTATTTTTATTTATAAATAAAATTATGCCCATCTCTGAATTATAACTGTTTCTATATCAACCTTTCCAAATGACATTAGGAATAATAACAGAATCGCGCTAAGATGATGCAGTTCTGCGACTCGGACTTTCTATTATTCATTAGGATCAGAAACAAAAATGTGAAGTTTTTGTGTGTTTATTAAGAAGTGTGTTATCTCAGCAACACACCAGAAGAAAATCAATTAAGATAATAATAATTGTGTGAGCAAATACAAACATTAAAGGTCAAAACGATTCATATTTATTTTGTATTTAAACCTATTAGAATGCATGATGATGATTCACTTCCTCCCTTCGAAGGAATTAGTTTAGTTATGCACCTCCTATGTGATGGACTTATACTTCATGTTCTACATGTTAAATGTAATTCTACAACAAAATTTATTAAAATGTAATACATTACATGTGTCTCAGGTAGAAAAAGAAACCTTTTTTTAGAAGGAAATAAATAATTATATATAATACAGTAGAACTTGGATAATTCGAACCCCTACGGACCGATAAAAAAGTTTGAATTATCCAAAATTCAAATTACAAAGGTTTTTGAAAATAAAGGGCTAAAAAATCGAACTTCATATTTTTTAATTAAAAAAAAAAACATTTTATTTAAAGAAAAAGAAACATTACATGAATTTTTGATTACGTAAATAATTAATAAATAATGTATCAAAAAAGTAAAAATAAAGGTCTATTTTTTTGAAAAAAAAGTCATTTTCATGGGCACGAATTTATTATTATTATTTTTTTAGTCCTTGGCAATTTCAGATTTTTTCTTTATTCCTTTTTCAACTTCTTTAATGGCAAATATTTTCTCTGACAACTTTAAAGTTTTATAACTTCTATGCTTCGTCTAAAATCAACAACTCACTGAACTGCACTGTACACAATAAATTCAAGGTAAAAACAATATAACAAATCTAGGACTGACTAAAAACTGAATAAGACGGGCTCATAGTCATAGTTTCGAAGCCCTTATAATGAAATAAAAAAAAAAAAATAATAACTGAATATGAAATTAAGATTGGAGGGATGGTGGGGGGGGGGAATTCTAGGATAAAACGACAGGATGGTGTATGTAACTACAGCCCCTGGAAGGGAGGAAGCGCGACCCACCACTTTGCAGAACTCCTAGAGTCCAAGAACTAGACTATGAGACTGATATTTTCTCAAGTTTTAAGTTCGACCGTCCCTCTGTCCACTTCCGATTGGAGGCACAGGCTCGTAAAAAATTCGAATTATTAAAAATTTTATTCGAATTAACCACGATTTTTTTACATTGTGTATGCCCTAAATTCTAGGGACCGAGAGAAACATTTGAATTAAAGAAGATTTCGAATTATCCATGTTCCACTTAATAATTAATTAATTAAATAAATAATTATATATAATTTAATTAATTAAATAAATAATTATATATATATATAAAGGTATATATATATATATATATATATCTACATATTACTAACTAAATATTTATTATCAATATACATAATTTAGTAAATTAAAGTGTAAATAATTTCAATATTAAATTTTGAATATGAATAAAGAGAAATAAAAATGAGGAGGCAGATAGAATTGAGTCACCGTATGAAAACGACCACAATTACGAATGCGCATAAGTCCTGAGATTATGTTTGACCCTGTTAAAACTGAAATTTCGTGACATGGATTCAAAATTCACAATTTTTTTTTTTTTTTTTTTTTTTGTGCCCCATTTTCAATTTTGTGTCATTTTCATGATTTCCGTGACTTTTTCGTGCAGTAGACACCCTGTCTACGCAAGTAGCGTGCAGGATAAAACCTTCATCTTGGATAAAAGTTTTGGGTTGCTTGGATATTTCCATATCCTGAGTTACTAGCTCTCTTTCTAGATTCTATTCTTTAGGTAGGGTTTTGACTTGGTAATGGTATTTGCCTGGGACATTCTTTCCTGTATACAGCAGATGTTTTAGTGAATTTAAGACGATACACAACACAGTGCTGCCAATTCTTCATGAATGCTTTCTTTCCTGTCTGTTCCAGTAACATTGAAAAAAGCAAAGACCCTTCACTTCAAGCCACTGTTTATCCTTAGCTAGCAGGACGTCTACTCTTCGATTAATCTAAAAACTCATTCCTTAGATTAACCTAAACTGCTCAATGTTCGACGTGTTAGGGACAAGACTTCGAGCTGCCAAGTATCCGAAGATTCAAAAGTCATATGTACACATAAAAGAGGGAGAAGAGCGACATACACAGTTCTTTCCCCTCCTTTATGGGCAATATCACCTTTTTAGTGTGAATGTCTGACGTGTTAGGGACAAGACTTCGAGCTGCCAAATATTCGAAGATTAAAAAGTCATATGTTCACATAAAAGAGGGAGAAGAGCGACATACACAGTTCTTTCCCCTCCTTTATGCGCAATATCACCTTTTTAGCATGAATGTCCAACGTGTTGTGGACAAGACTTCGAGCTACCAAATATCTGAAGATTCAAAAGTCATATAAAAGAGTTGTTTGATGAAATAGACAAATGAAAAAAGTTCCTGGATCAGACTTGAGATGAGCTTCTTGGAGTTCACTCTTGAACATACAGTAGAACCTCTCACATCCGACCTTCCCATAACCGAACGTACTCAACAACATTTGAGAAGAAATCGACTCGGATGAATACAAAACCACCAGTGACGACGTAGTGAGTCATTCTGCTGCTAAAGACACCGTCGACGCAGCGCTGAAATATATCGAGCAACATTTAAATGCACGGATTGTGGGCAAAAAAGTGGAGGGACACATCCGCAATGTCAAGATTAACAAAATTAAAACAAAAATCCATAACTGAATTCTTTATATAAAGTATGCTTAAATGTTGTTCATCTTTCCAAATAGTCGGAGAGCTGGCAACGCACTTTTCATGAAGTGTTTTATGCACCCTGAAATTTTGCTATAGTGTACCTCTTGGGTAGATAAGAAGGTAAGTATATGTTTCCTGGACATACCTTGGAACACCAGGTACTGCGCATAGGGGAAAGGTGCAAATCAATATTGCCCAAAAATAGTGTTTTATTCAGAAGCCAACTATTATTAATGAAAAAAATTACAAATTAAGGCAATTTTAAAATTAATAATAAATAAGGCAGGCACTTTTAAGGGGGTTAAAATGTAAATTAAAAAAACAAAACAAAGTACCTAGTTTTTATTTTTAATATTAAATGAAGTGCTTTATTCACGCTGCGTTTTAAGCAGCGCCTTCAATAAACATATTTAAAAATAATTGCAAAAGGGCAGACACTTTAGTGGGGTTTAATTATCAGGAAATATAAAAATAAATGTTGCCTATGATAGACTGCAATACACTGCGCGTAACCGTAAGAGTGTTGGTTGTTGTCTGTTTTCTGTGCTCTCATTGGTTCTTGCTCACATGATCTTGTACAGTTGTTCCGGTTTTAATGGCAGAGCGAATAAAACTCTCATTTAATATTAGAATAAAAACAATTATTTCTTTTTTTTTTTTTTTTTTTTTTTTACGTGTTATACCCCTTAAAAGTGTCTGCCATATTTATTATTCATTATAAAATTGTCTTAATTTTACATTGAAGACAGTTGGCTTCTGAATAAAACTCTTTTTGGGAAATATTTTTTTGTACCTTTCCCCTATGCGCAGTACCTGGTGTTCCAAGGTATGTCCAGGAAACACATATATATACCTTCTTATATATCCAAGATGTACATTATAGCAAAATTTCAAGATGCATAAAACAGTTCATGAATAATGCGTTGCTGGCTCTCGGACTAAAAAGAGTAAATGTTTGAAATGTACATAGCAACAGTTTCACAATTACAATAAAGTTGTATTACAGTATGCACTGTATATTATAGCTATTTTTATAACTTTGAAAGGGGGTTTTTTGTTTCTCCCGATATCCGACCTTTTGGCCGTTCCGACCATGGCCCGGTCCCGTCATGGTAGGATATAAGAGGTTCTACTGTACTACTAAAAACTACAATCTGATAGCTATTTATTTTTTGACGGCACCTCCACATCTGGGCCATTAGCGCCGTCTGATAGCTATTAAAAATAATTAAAACAAACAAGGTAAGATAACTCAGAAAGTCTATCTCTGTGCTGTCCATGCTGTGTATAGAAAGGTTTTCCCAGGTTTCCACTAAGAATATCCCACTTTTGGCTTCTTCATTTGTGGACTACTTCAACTAAAAATTAAGAAATTTAAAAAGGAAGAAAATATAATAAAGTGATAAACAGAGAAATAACAAAAAGTCTTATAAGATATAAGTGACTCCATTTATTATAGCCCGTTCAGTTAGATGGAATAGTTCTAATCCCGCATGAGCAAAATTCTGAGGGAAAGATTCCCGACAGTTCTGCCAACATGCTACTTTAAACTAAATAAAAACTGATTGGGTCTCGTTTAGGACTAGGTAAGGCTATGAGAGGTCAGGCAAGGGAGATAGTGTTTAATATTTATCAATACTTAGCCAAAGCTAAGGCTAAAAACAATTTAAGCTATAGCCTGTTCAAATAGATGGATTAGTTAGAGAGAAAAGGGCGTCGCCTATATTCCCCGTGGAAGAAATTGCCGGTAAAAATTTTCTGTTATAATCTTATCACTAGAAGGTTTAAAACGTTTAGTCTTAGCTTTGACTAAGTACTGATAAACACAGTTATAATCTTATCACTAGAAGGTTTAAAACGTTTAGTCTTAGCTTTAACTAAGTACTGATAAATACTGTTATAATCTTATCACTAGAAGGTTTAAAACGTTTAGTCTTAGCTTTGACTAAGTACTGATAAATACTGTTATAATCTTAACACTAGAAGGTTTAAAACGTTTAGTCTTAGCTTTGACTAAGTACTGATAAATACTGTTATAATATTATCACTAGAAGGTTTAAAACGTTTAGTCTTAGCTTTGACTAAGTACTGATAAATACTGTTATAATCTTATCACTAGAAGGTTTAAAATGTTTAGTCTTAGCTTTGACTAAGTACTGATAAATACTGTTATAATTTTATCACTAGAAGGTTTAAAACGTTTAGTCTTAGCTTTGACTAAGTACTGATAAATACTGAGGCACTATTTCCTTTGTCTGACCTTTTAAAGCCTTTCCCTTTTAAGTCTTAAATGAGACATAATCAGTTTTTATAATGTTTCACATATCATGTTGTTTGGAGGAAAGAATTTAGGAACATTCTTATAAAATATTCTCGTGGTTCTGGTATCACACTGAAAAGAAAAAAAAGTTCTGAAAAAAGTATTTTACTTTTATTTCTAGAATATTCAGGAGTCATTTTAGATTCATTAAAACTCCCTTATTTTAACCACGCTAAACAGAAAAGAGGTGGAACACTATTATTTCCACGATACAGGAAATCCATGAAATAATTTTCAATGTCAATATATAATTTTATAATAATTTTCAATTAGTCAACAGTTGTCACAAAATTTCAGATTTCAGGATGAACACTGAAATTGTTTTAACGCTTGAAGGAAAATGCATAAAATAGCAGTAAGAAATATATAGTATTGAAGGGAATGCAATACTCTATAACCCTATAACTGTTATTTATTTTTTGGGTGCATTGTTGAAGAGTTATCCGCTCAAAAAATGTGCGGCAAAATTGTTTTTTTCCCAAAATGACGGACTTTCAAGAGCGGATATTTCGAAAACTAAAGATATCTAGAAAAAGTTGATCGAGTATAACTTGTAGCAAATTAATTCAGCTTTCATTTGTTATAGAATAGACATGTCGCTAGAACACAGGGTTCCCCGATATAAGTGAAAACCCGAAAAATGGGACCTTCTAAACCCCCCCTGGCTCAAAGCCTATGGGCGGGACTCTTGATATGTTCACCTCCTAACTAGCCCAAATAAAGTTACGAAGTCAAAACTTTTGTTCTAAAAATGTCCATCTATAACTGTTCATTGCCTGCTCTGGATGTAGAGTGAGTACATGGATGAGACTCCAAGTATCAAAACATAGCTTATACAAGTCATGTCTCTGCCGTTGGTTGATGGAGTATGTGTCCATACCCAATAATGTCTACCCCCGCAGCAATAACTACACTGGAGAGATAGATATGAAAGGATCAGAAGTTAAACATTATTCATAAGTTCCTCTCTCGAGGCTTCTCCGAGCAATGAAAGGTTTCTCATTGCATTCGAATGCAATCTTCGAGCAAGAAGACGAAGAAATTAGAAGAATCTTTTAACTTACAACATTGGCCTACTCGCTTCCAGTCCTCTCCAGCTGAAAAACAAAGAAACAAAAAGCCATTAATAAAACCCAAAGTTTCGGGGAAAAGTGAATATTAACAAAAATCCCTCCAATTCGAGACAAGATATCTCGCACATTGATGCTCGACCCCTCAAATTTTAGACAAGATATCTCGTGCATTAGTGCCCGATTCCTCCAATTCTTGACGAGATATTTTGTGCATCAGTGCCCAATCCCTCCAATTCTAGACGAGATGTCTCGCTCATCAGTACCCAATCCTAGAATTCTAGCAGAGATATCTCGTGCATCAGTGCCTGATCCCTCCGATTCTAGACGAGATATCTCGCGCATCAGAGCCCGATCCCTCCAATTCTAGATAAAATATCTCTCGCATCAGAGGTCAATCCCTCTAATTTTAGAAGAGATATATTGCGCTTCAATGTCGATCCCTAGAAGCTCTGGATGTGAAAACTCGTCAGTCATTTTAATAGTTTTCCTTCTCTCTCTTCTAGCAAATTATTTTTCACAGACTTCTGTTTCATTGAACCGGTTCCTGGGAAGTTAGAAACGACTTTTAGCCTTTTCCAGTAGTTTATTATTATTATTTTTTTTTAATTATATACATCAATTTTTACTATTTTATTGCTCTATTTCCATCAATATCAATCAATCAATCAATATTCCATCACATACCTCATTACCAAAAAATAAAGTAAAACATTCATATTATAAAAATTAATTAAATAGAATAAGTCTGACTCTTAGCGCGGTCCTGTTCATATCTGTAGTGCTATTATTAAAAGAATAGTAGGAGTTATTGGTGGGGTTTGATCTTTTGTGAAAAATAAAAATAAAATCTCTAAGAGAAAATAGATTTAAGGAGCCACAACAGGAAAGTGACAGTATCATGGCGACTTCCCCCACCTTCTCAACGTTCGCTCTTGGAAACACTAAAACAATGTTTCACATGTTCTTACCTTATTTTAGTCAAATGCTCATTTTACTGTTAAATGCAATTAAAATAAGTAACAACCAGTTAAAACGTTAGGTAAGCAGATACAAAAACCGTTCAAAAGAACAAAACTAGCAGAAATGACTTCCCCACCTTCTCAACGTTTGCCATGGGAAACACTATTACCAATACGTTTCTCATTTTCATACCAAATTCTAATTTTACTATTAAATGCAATTACAAATATTTTGTATTTACAATAAACAATTAAAACATTAAAGTCTTATGATTCTGCTCGAACACTGAAGGATATAACATTTATTCAGTTAAAAAAAATGCACACAAATAAAGAATAACTAAAAATTAATTTATTATTTACCTTTCCTCTAAAAAAAAATTACTTAAAGATATTTCAAAAAAAGAAGACAACCGTGTTCATCAAAGTTACCACTTTCAGGACCGATAGCTTCAAACATCGAACCCAAGACTTCCTTTTGTATAGTTATTTTGGCAAACATATTGCCACGACGCCAGGCCCAAACGTGTTGATGAAGACAAGGAGTACATCTTGCAAAGGCTCTATGCAAACCGAGGAGCCATTACGATAAACAAAGCCACGTCTCTCCTTCATAGCAGATGATGCTCTTAACTCGCAAAAATCTAAAAGGGGTCTACGCAAATCAAGGAGGAGCCAGAACGAAATATACAATCCTAGACCCTCCTTCATGCGCAGTCCTCTGTTCAAAGATAACGAAGAGATGGATTAGAATTGCTTAGATTCAAAAGGCATCTACACACATCAACGAGGACCCATAACGAGATACACAGATCGGATTCCTCGTACATGGAAGACGTAGAGCATAGCATGTGAAGGATAGAAAGAGATCTATGCACATCAAGGAGGAGCCAGAACGAAATATACAGTCCTAGTCCCTCCTTCATGCGCACAAACCTCCTCCTTTATTAGCACTGCAACGAGTCAAATGTATACATATTTAACAAATAAATATTCTAAATAAATTTATTAAACTTAATAAGTATGTTGCAATGGCTGCTGTTTCAAGATTAAATGACTAGTTTATCCCGCTTTACAACAAGATATTGAATTAATCAAAAACTATTATTTTATTAATGCAAAGCATGTTTAAATATAAATAACATATTTCAGTATACTTCTTTTTTTGTTAAATTAAAAACAAAATATATATTGTGGTGTTTTGGTTTCGACAAGAAAAAGAAAATTAATTAAAATTAATTATATTTAAATTTTTTAAAGAAATAGTGATTTGAAAAAGTTCTTATGATATTTTCATTATATCTCAGGGTTCGTTTAATGTTACCAAACTCACCACATACGGATTTATGAATAAAACTATTATTTATTTAATTTGAATAATTAAATGAATTTAATAAATTTCCTGAAAGAAAAGCATGAGAAATGTTAAATTAGAAAAACCTCTTCTTACCATCTGTCCTTTTATGTGTTGAGACTATATTAAATACCAGGAGAAAGGTTCATATTAAATAAAATATAATTTATGGCTGTGATATTAAATTAAATATAAAAAAGTAAAGGTGGAAAGAGAAGACCAGAACATATTTTTCTTTAAAAAAGAATTAAAAAAAACAGTATAATAAATTTAAAAACGGAATGGAATGAATTTAAGGATAAACAACCTATTGTTTATATCGTCCTACCAACTTTTTATTTTTTTATCTAATAATTGAACTTAAGATTTTGTCTGAAATGAAATATGTCAGCACATTTTTTTATTTTTTTTTTTTCATAAACTAACATATACATTAGGGTGGTCCAAAAAAACTCAAGTTTTTTTTAGAGACCTCAGGACCCTCCCATTTTGTTACATCTAATAAAAGAATAATCTATGCAAAATCTTAGCACTCTAGAAGATATGGAAGGCAGTGCTCAACAACGTTGAGTTTTCATAAATTTCTATAAAACACTTAAGTTTAGAAAATTTTTGTTTGTTTGTTTTTTAGGATTCAGAAGTAAACAAAGCTGTTGATCTCTTAATAACAGTTCATATTAAAACTTTTCAGCATTTTCAACATGAGAGTACTGGAATGTAAAGGAGTTATAAAACTTCAAGTATTTGTTACTTTCGGGTATTTAACGCCTTTTATGTTTCAAGTTTGTTAAACTGCAAAATTTCACTTAGGAAGATCAGTGTAGTTTATCATTTTGTAGAAATTGATATAAAGAACTGAGCAAGTGAAGGTATCTAGTTTATTTTTTGAAAGTGTTATTTCTAGATTTAACTATATTTAATAAAGAAAGAAAGAAAAAAAATATATATATATATACATATTTAAATCAAAATGACAGCGCTTAAGACACGCCTGGCACTCAGTGTTTGCATAATCAGTATTAAGGACTTAAAATATTTATCAAAGAAGAACAAAATTCCAGTATGACAATATGAATTTGCTGCTTTCCTCCCTGTACTGGTCTGCGAGGCACTTGATGGCATAATTGCCTCCTGCGAGCGTAGGATAAAGTAAAGTAAATAGGAACCAGGAATTAAATCCTATATTTTAGCAATATTAAACCTAGTTACACAAAATTTGAGCCTACTTGGTTGTCAAGGAGATTACCATTACTATTCGACCAGGTGAAAGGAACAAATAAAAAAAAATATATACATATATCAGTGTTGGGCATTATTCGAATAAAGTATTATTCGAATGATTATTCAAATAAATTTTTAGTGAATAATGAATAGTTCACTGAATTATTTTATTCACACGGTACATCATGAATTATTCACAGAATTTTTCGTTATTCATCATTCGTTATTATTTATTTCTAGTTGGTCTATTGATTAATCCTACTCAAACACACACACACACACATATATATATATACATATTTCCGGCTGCTAACATCATAATAAATCAATCATTATTCACTAAAATATGTTTATTCTGATTGATCATTCGTATTATTCGTGAATAAAACATAAACTTCATTCACAGAATAACAAATAATAAAAGTACTTATTCTTCATTCATGAATAAAATAATACATTTATTCATTAACATCATTCTGAATAATTTTTGCCCAACACTGCTGTATATATCACAGCTTTCTGTGATATATACAGAATATATCTAATGGATTGCCCGCAATATGAAGAATTAAGAAAAAGATGTATAAAAAGCACGGTCACAGCATTACACGGGTTAGTTTTAAAAGAATATTATAAATCTTTTCAAACATTGTTAATTCAAATTGAAAAAAAGCGAAAACATCATTAATTTCGGGTTAACTTATTACATATTATTTATCATTTTTTTTAATAATTAATTTACTAAAACAGTAAAGATCTTTCAAATATTTCACATTTATTTTTATTACTTTTATTTCTATGCATTTGTTACTTTGTTAAATGTTCAATAATTTATTTGGTAACGTTGTTATTTAACTTACTATCCGTAATATAACTTACTATCCGTAATTTCTTTATATACTTTTATAATACTATTTGTCTAATTTTAAAGAATTATTTATACCTTGTAATGCTGTGAGCGGAGCAAGGTTGTTGTTAAAATGTACATAAATAAATAAATTTAAAAAAATATCACAGCTTTTTGCAGAAAAATGAATGGTATTATCCGTAGCAGATTTGTTCAGTTTCATTCCTGTGAAATTCAGAAATATCCAGCCGAGAAAAAGGTTTATAATAATTAAAAAGGCCCAAAGAGAAACCAATGTTACAAAACAAAAGAAGTTAGTAGTTGGTATTCAACATTGACATCCTGAGATGTTTCTCAACAGGGGTGATTTAAATTATTATTGGTAATTATATTGTATGAAGATGGCAAATCTCAAGTATGATAACTATGGATCATTCTAGTAAATAGGTTTTGGAAATTATATTACGATTGGCGGTTTGAAAAGGAAAATGCTTACGGGGGGGGGGGGGGAGCAGTGGTCTTTGTAATAGCATACAAACAATATGAATAAAAAAAAACAAAAAAATCATTCTTTAAAATACAGTTTAGCTATATTAGGATCTCTTGTTTTCTTAATTTGTTTACACCTTTTCTACAATATTGACAACATGGTTTACAACAAACAGTTCATTATTAAAAAAAAAAGATTAACCTTAGTTCAAGAGACAGGAAGAAAAGTTCAATAATTGAAATAAAATATAAAAACTTACATGAGTTAGGTACCTCTAATACAGGTCATTTTCACGTAAAAACTATCGTACTTTTGCTGTTGTTAAATTATTTTTGAATAAAAACCTATATTATTTAAATTTTACTTATTAAAAGCAAATACGACGCTTATCATATTATATTTAATGCGCTTGCGCCGCCCAAGTCGCCATTTTGGATAGATTACGAAGACCATCAACAAGCCACTCATTTATTTTCATCAAGCACATGGCCGATGAGATAAATATTAAGTATGGAAAGCTAATCCAATGAAATGTGATACTCTGAAAATAATTTAGATTAAAAAATGAAATATATAGAATCTGAACCTAACTAGAAATAAATAGTGCCTATATTATTTTTTAACTATAATAAAATACTCTTGAAATGTATCTTTAAAGGACTGCTCATATCGAATACTGGTAAAATCACTGTTATGAAATGGTTGAAAAACCTCAACAAAAGCTAGAAAATAACTAGAGAAACTCCATTTACTAACGTACGTGAATTGATCCATCAAGTTATATATTTTAAGCAAATAAGAATTGTAATCTTACATTTACTTCAATTGCAAAATATTTGTAAGAAGAAAAACAAACAGGCAAATGTTTAATTAAATAATAGAAGATAAATACCTGAAAAAGTCTGGTTTTAATACAAGCGTTCTTCTAAATAAAACATGGCTTATGAGGCAAGTATTTTTGTTCTTACCCCAATGATGGATACGAATTGGGTCCTGGAGCCGGACCTAAGATACACCTTAAGCTACCGAATAGAAGGGAATAGGGGGGGGGGGGGTTAAAAATGGTACTATATACAGAGAAATTGGGCAAATGCCAAGTACAAATACAAAATGTGGAGTTGTAGAGGAACATAATAAGGGGCTATAACGGGTATTAAGAGGCAAGAAGCAGCTGAAGAGTTATAACCTGTAAGTCCATAACCTCCTCTCGTCCAGCGAGTAGTTGATGACGAATAGTCCGCCGGCCCGTGTACATTTTATGCAACGATTTTTAAGATTCTTCATTTTTTCACTATTGATTGTACTAGTCTTAACTAGAACAGTGCCACTTGTCAGCTAGCTAGGTAGCGGTGGGTTTGGCTGCGGGGGCGTTGCAAAACTTCGGAAAAATATGAAAATGTGAAACGATTTTAAGATTCATGAAATTTTTTGGAGAAACACCTTTCATTATACAATAATCATTGGCACTTGTCAGCTGGCCGGCCAGCGGTGGACTGTTTGTCAGCTGGGGGTCTAAACTTGGCAAAAATACGAAATTCTGAAACGATTTTAAGATTGCTGAAATTTTGGTGGTTACTAGTATTTGTAGTGAGATTAACGAAAAACATTGTCAGCTGCTCATATCTTGGTGGAAAACTTGTCAGCTGGGGGGTATAAGCGCTGAGCGTATGGCGCGCGTTCCGCTTTAGACCGCCAGCTGACATCTTTTCCACATATAAGCAGCTGACACTTTGTCGTATAGGTATTTTTTTTTTAATCTACTTTACAGTAGATTTATACCTACTCGATATTAGGCGTATAGCCATCGGGGATCAAGCATACAGGCTGCTAGGATTGCTAAAACGCGACGAAGCTCTAGACCACTCAAGGATTGTTTAATTCTAGTGTGTATAGAGTGTCTGACACAGCAGACATAAAGACAAACAAACAACAATTCTATAAATCATTGTTTTGGGTACAATTGCGTTGATAAAGGCCCCCAATAGTATTTTTACTCATATATCTTGCATGTACAAACAGCGATCCGTTAGAATTTTATTATATGTGAAGATAGATTACGGCTAGTAGTGGTAAGTTGGTAAATCGGGTCCAGAATAAACCCCCCCTCCTAATAAACCGATTCACTTTATTCTTACAACATATTTTTCTATTAATATTTCCACAAACGAATATCGAGTTTCGTCCGAGCGACATTGGGTCCTGAGTAAACCCCTCCTCCAGATGAACCAATTTTGCTGGTTAAAGAACTCGTTAAATCATTTGCTAAGAGAATACTATATACAAAGTTTCGTGACAAAAAAAACCTCTGGTGTGTATCGTATTAACGATAGTTCATGAAATGTTGGACGTGATTCTTTACATTGACATAACTTTTTTATTTATGTACCGATTCGCATGAAACAAACACTAAATGTTAAGTGAAACGTACCACAATATATTAGTGAATACTGCAACTAAATCGGATAAGCCGTTTCTGAGATTAGCGCGCACAGACAAACAGATAAGCAGGAAAACATTTTAAAAATCATTGTTTTGGGTACTATTGCATTGATAAAGGTCCGCAATAGTATTTTTCCCCATCTTCCACATACAGACAGCGATCCGTTAGAATTGTATTATTTGTATAAATTTGTATTAAGGTATGATGAAAAAATATATTATTTATTTGTATAAAATACTGTAAAAATTATATAATTTATTTCTAATAATCCTGCTGTCTCTCATGTGAAAATACTAATTATTGGCATTGAAAAAATGATGAAACATTAATAAAGCAAAGAAAATGAATAATTTTAATATCTTCAGTGAATTACTGAACTCGAACAATCATTTCAACTACTGGAGGTAATTGTTTGCCATCAAACCATTTTGTGTACATTTTATTCATGTTATTATTAGATGTTAAAATTTGGATGAATATGGGAACGTTATTTCTAGTACTTCCTTAACTCCAAACGGAACCAAAATTTATCTATCTTTAATTATATGAATATTAAACGCGTGGAAGTTTCCAAGTTCAAGTATGAATTAATCGTTTCTGAATACCCAAACTAAAAATTAGTTAGGAAACGTAGGTGTTTCGATGTTTCTCGAAAACGGTTCCAGATATCACTTTAATAAAACTTCATATTCCATCTTTTGATCTGACGCAGGAACAGGATACAGTCTCTCTAGTGGTAGAAAGCGCTCCTTGCGGCGGCTTTGTGAACCTACGTCTGGCGGGCTTTTCTATTGAAATATATTACAAATTAAACCCCCGCTTTCCGATTGACCGATTCAGCTCATTTTTACAACACTTCTTTTTCATGAGTTACCCACGACGTATACCGCGTTTCGTTACAATACAGCAGAAATTACGACCGGTATGAGTATATTAGGAATTTGGGTCCGGAGTAAAACCCCCCCCCCCCTTCTAATGAACCGATTTAGTTCATTTTTATATCTCTCGTTTCTCTCTATATTACCACTACGAATACCAAGTTTCGTCGAAATATACCAAAAATCACGGCTGGTAGTGGCGAATTGGTATTGTGGGTCCGGAGTAAACCCCCCCTTCTAATGAACCGATTTAGTTCATTTTTATATCTCTCGTTTCTCTCTATATTACCACTACGAATACCAAGTTTCGTCGAAATATACCAAAAATCACGACTGGTAGAGGCAAATGGGTATTGTGGGTCCGGAGTAAACCCCCCTCCTAATGAACCGATTTAGTTTATTTACACATATTTACCTCTGGATTACCACTACGAATACCGAGTTTCGTCGAAATATACCAAAAATCACGGCTGGTAGTGGCGAATTGGTATTGTGGGTCCGGAGTAAACCCCCCCCCCCTTCTAATGAACCGATTTAGTTCATTTTTATATCTCTCGTTTCTCTCTATATTACCACTATGAATACCAAGTTTCGTTGAAATATACCAAAAATCACGACTGGTAGTGGCAAATGGGTATTGTGGGTCCGGAGTAAACCCCCCCTCCTAATGAACCGATTTAGTTTATTTTTACAACACATATTTAACTCTGGATTACCACTACGAATACCGAGTTTCGTCGAAATATACCAAAAATCACGGCTGGTAGTGGCGAATTGGTATTGTGGGTCCGGAGTAAACCCCCCCCCTTCTAATGAACCGATTTAGTTCATTTTTATATCTCTCATTTCTCTCTATATTTCCACTATGAATACCAAGTGTCGTTGAAATATACCAAAAATCACGACTGGTAGTGGCAAATGGGTATTGTGGGTCCGGAGTAAACCCCCCCTCCTAATGAACCGATTTAGTTTATTTTTACAACACATATTTAACTCTGGATTACCACTACGAATACCGAGTTTCGTCGAAATATACCAAACATCACGGCTGGTAGTGGCGAATTGGTATTGTGGGTCCGGAGTAAACCCCCCCCCCCTTCTAATGAACCGATTTAGTTCATTTTTATATCTCTCGTTTCACTCTATATTACCACTATGAATACCAAGTTTCGTTGAAATATAACAAATATTACGGCTGACATAGTCAAATTAGTGTTTTGGGCTCGGGGTAAACCCCCCCTTCCGGTGGACCGACTTTGGTGGTTAACGAACTCGTTCAATCGTTTGCTAATTGAATGCTATATACCAAGTTTCGTGACGAAAAAACAAAAACTCTGGCCGCTATCGTGTTAACAGACATATATATATATATATATATATATATATATATATATATATATATATATATATATATATATATATATACATTTTAACGGGGGTCATTTTTGGTGTCTGCTAGGTAGGATCGATAAAGATTTGAAGAAATTTTTCAAAAATTCCGTCATGAGTCCAACCTCAATAGCTACTTTCCTTCGGAGGAAAGTGCTAAAACTAGGTACTTAGTTTTTTTTTTATTATTATCATTTTAATCCCCTTAAAAGTGCATGCCTTATTTATTATTAATTTGAAAGTTGCCTTAATTTGCCATTTTGCTCATTAATAATAGTTTGCTTCTGAATAAAACTCTACTTTTGGGCAATATTGTTTTGCACCTTTCCCCTATGCGCAGTACCTGGTGCACCAAGGTATGTCCAGAAAACACATATTTACCTTCTTATCTACCTAAGAGATATATTATAGCAAAATTTCAGGTTGCATAAAACACTTCATGAAAAGTGCGTTGCTGGCTCTCGGTCTAGAACACGTAATCACTAATCTGTGACATTAGAATCACATGTTAATAATGCAATTTCAATTGATTTATATTTGCGTGAACGAAGTAAAAAAGACCCTATTTTTCTATATTCCCATACAAAAGATTCGTAATAATACTTACAGGTTAATTTGAACTTCAATACAATACCACAAAGTTTAAGTGTTAGTGGAGGGGAAATATACCATCGTATATTTATACGATGGTAACGTTACTCAAAAACTAATTGTCTATGGTAAAATGTAAATTATCTGTGGTAATATGTCACTTGAAATGTAATCGTCTCTTTCCTGTGCACCTATAATATTAGAAATTTGTTGTGTGTTTGTTTCTTATTAAATATGCTTCCTATATGACGGCGGTCATATTTAGGCAGAAGAACCCGAAATGCAATGAATCAAATTAATTATAAATCTAATCGTACTGCCCAGGAACGTGAAGATCGCAATGAACGTGAAAGAATTTGGTTAAGACAGACCCGCGAAGCGCGACATTCGACTAATAATGGTGCAAGTTTGAATCGAGGTACTGCTAATTCATTACAGTGCCTGCAGCTGTGTTGCTACTTGGCCTATGAACTCAGTTTGACTATAAACAAATCCCAGGGGCAGTCATTAAGTGTTTGTGGTATTAATCTAGAAAACCCATGTTTCCCGCATGGTCAATTGTGTTATGAGTATCTAATGTTGGTATCAGTGGCATACCTCTTTGTATAACAGTCAGTCTATGCTTGTTAGTCCTAATGTAATAAAGTACTTACTTATCTCTTTTGTGTCTCTATCAATCACACATATAACATGGTGTCAGAAGTAAAGTCAAAATGTTTTAGTCGCGTTTATGTTCAAGATACGTCTATTTATTTCCAATCTTAATTAAACTTATGTTAGAGACAAATCGGTAAGACTCAGTAATGGCTGAAGCACGTGGTAAGAGTGCCACCATGTCGTGTACCATTCAGCATATGGACTTCAAAAGTCCTAATTTGTCCTATAGCTGGAAAAAATGGTTAACACAATTCACCATTTTCCTGAAGGCCACTAATTTAGAAAAAGAAGACGACTCTAGGAAGGTTGCGCTTCTGCTTCATCACCTGGGACAAGACGCCATCGAGATTTTCAATTCTTTTAATGTCAAACTAGACGAGGTAACATTTAAAGCTTTAGTTGAAGAATTTGACAATTACTTTACGCCTAAAAAGAATATCTCTTTTGAGAGACACAATTTCTTCACCAGAAGACAAAAGGATGGTGAAAAACTGGAAGATTTTGTGACAGCTCTTACAAACCTTTCACTATCTTGTGAATTCGGAGATTTGGGAGAAAGTTTGGTCAAAGATTTATTTATATGTGGACTTGACTCTTCATATAATGATGTCAAGCAGCGCCTGATTCAAGAAGGAGAGGTGAACCTGCAAAGAGCTATAGAATTGGCAAGAGCTATGAATGTGTCAAAACAACAAACTTCTCAATTGTCAAATACTTATAAACAAGATTTTGTTGGTGCTGTGCAGTGGAGGAATCGTGGAAGGTCTCAACAACGTTTTCCTGCAAACAGAAATGTTAGTCAAAGTAGAGGGAAATCACCTAGTCAACTAACTGGAGAAAGCCGAGGGAAATCTCAAAATTTACAAACCAGAGGTCATCAATCTACATGTAGTCGTTGTGGGCAAGTACATTGTTCTAAGTGTCCTGCACTAGGGGTAAGTTGTAATTATTGTCACAAAACAGGGCATTATGCTAAATATTGTTTCAAAAACAAAATGGGAAACAATTACTCTGAAAAAAGTGTAGAATCTGATTTGTTCTTAGGTATTGTATCTACTCAAGAAAGTAAGTTTGAAATAAATTCACTTACTTGGGATGTACCTGTATTCATAAATAATGTAAGAGTAATTTGTATCATTGATACAGGAGCACAAACTAATGTAATAAGTTTAAATAATTATAACTCATTAAAACAGTCTACTAATAGTAATAAAATCATGCCAACAGATAATGGAGTTGTGACATTCAGTGGGGAACGACTAAATGTGATTGGTGAGGTTTTATTGAACTGTATTGTCAAAGGTAAAGAAAATATGGTTAAATTTCATGTAGTGGAAATTGATTGTAAAACAATACTTGGTCTCAAGACATGTGTTGACTTAAAATTAGTCAAACGTATAAATAATGTAACATTTTCAGATCAGTCTGGCAATAATTTTATTACTGAATATAAAGATGTTTTTGAAGGTCTAGGTCGATTAAATACTAAATGCCATTTGTCTATAGATATGTCAGTAACTCCAGTTGTGGAACCATTGCGCAAAATACCATTTAAATTATTACCAGAGCTTAAAGATGAGTTAGAAAGAATGGAAAAATTGGGGGTAATTAAAAAAGTTGAAGAACCGACTATGTGGGTTCATAGTATTGTTATAACTAGAAAACGAAATAATAGTCTCAGAATCTGTCTAGACCCAAGAAATCTGAACAAAGCCATCTTAAGATCTCATTATCCTTTCCCTACTCTTGATACTGTAAAATCACAACTTAAAAATGCAAAAATTTTCTCTACTCTAGATGCAAACTCAGGGTTTTGGACTATCCCATTAGATGAGGAATCATCAAAATTATGTACTTTTATTTCCCCCTTTGGAAGGTATAGATTCCTTCGTCTTCCATTTGGAGTAAGCTCTGCTCCTGAGATTTTTCATTCTACTATGATTAACCTTTTTAAAGACATCCCTAATCTCATTATCTATTTTGATGACATTCTTATATATGCTTCAGATGAACATGAACATAATACAATTTTAAAGCAAGTGTTAGAGCGTGCAAGATCAGTCAATATTAAATTTAATTTACCTAAGTCTCAAATATGTCAAACTCAGGTTACTTATATGGGTCATAATTTTTCTTGTAAGGGAGTTTCACCTGATAAAGAAAAAGTAACGGCGATTCTAAATATGCCGGAGCCTATAAATGCTCAGGACTTAAGGCGTTACTTGGGAATGCTAACATATTTGTCCCAATATATTAAAGACTTTTCAGATGAGACAAAACATATGAGGTCTTTATTGAAAAAGGATGTGGCATGGCATTGGGATGATATCCATAATAAGGAATTTCATAAATTAAAGTCTCTTATTACTAAAGCACCTGTTTTAACTTATTTTGATCCATCTAAAACATTGACACTTTCATGTGATTCATCACAAAATGCTGTTGGTGCAGTTATTCTACATGACAATAACCCTATAGCATATGCATCAGCCACATTAACAGAAGCTCAGAAAAACTATGCACAAATTGAGCGAGAACTTTTGGCAATTGTTTTTGGTTGCATTAAATTTCATCAGTATGTATATGGTCATAAAATATTGGTCCATACTGATCACAAACCATTAGTTCCTCTTTTTACTAAACCTTTGTACAAAGTCCCACCTAGGTTACAACGTTTAATGTTAAAAATTCAATCTTATGATCTTGAAGTTGTCTATATGCCTGGAAAATTTATGTATATTTCAGATGCTCTATCTCGAGCTCCTCTTACAGAAACATGTCCAGAACTAGATGTAAATGTTGATGTTCATGTCAATTTGCTTATATCAAATCTTAGTGTGACGCCTAATAGGTTGGATCAATTTAGAGATGAAACAAGTAAGGACCAAGTCTTACAAACCATTATAACTTATTGCAGATTAGGATGGCCAGGAAACAAGGCATCAATTCCTCTTGATATTCGGCCCTATTATAAATTTATTGATGAGCTTCATGAAATCAATGGGCTATTATTTAAAAATGAAAGCATAGTTGTACCACAGTCCTTAAGACAGGAAATGTTAAAAATAATTCATGTTGGTCATTTTGGAATGACACGTTGTATTGAATATGCGAAAAATTCTCTCTTTTGGCCAAATATGGTAAATGATATTAAAAATATTGTCAAATCTTGTAGTGTCTGTCAGCAGTTCAGTAACAATAACAGTAACCTTCCCTTGTTACCACATGAAGTCAAAATGTTACCTTGGAATAAAGTTGGAATTGATTTTATGGATTTATGCTCCAAAAAGTATCTAGTTTGCATAGATTATTTTTCTAAATATATAGAAATTGCTCTGCTCAATAAAGGATTTACTGCCTCTATTGTAATTCAGGAACTTAAATCAATTTTTGCTCGTCATGGAGTGCCTGCAGTCTTAGTCTCCGATAATGGTCCACCTTTCAATTCATATCTCTTTAAAGACTTTGTTAATTCCTGGGATATTGAGCATGTAACTAGTAGTCCATATCATTATCAATCTCATGGTCTAGTTGAAAGGTCTATTCAAACATTAAAAAACATGATTATTAAATCCCTCGAGTCAAACTCAGATCCTTATCTGGCTCTTTTACAATGTAGGTCCACTCCAAATAATAGTCTTAGTTCACCGTCCCAATTATGTATGTCAAGGCAAATTCGTACGTTACCTACTGTAGAAAGCAAACTTAAGTCTAAATTAATCAATATCAAAAGTCATCGTGAAGGCATAAGCAATAACTATAAAACAATGAACCAACATTTTGATAAGCATTCTAAGTCTCAACCTGATTTAAGGGAAAAAGAGGAGGTCCTCTTTAAAAAGAATCCCACAGATAAGAAGTGGCTAAGGGGTAAAATCATAAAAATTGATCCTGAACCTAGAAGTTATACCATTAAAAGTCAGGAAGGATTATATAGGAGAAATAGAGTGCATATTAGAAAGTTTAATTCAAATGAAAATGAAGAAAATAGCCTAGAACCAACTTATTCTAATAATTATGATAATTCAATACAATATTACTTAAAACCGACTTATTCTGATAATGTTGATGATATTCCATGTCCAAAAGATGACAATGTTATACATACCAGGTCGGGTAGAAGAGTTAACCCACCAAATAGATTAAGTCTCTAATTATTATTTAAAATCATCTCATTTGTATTGTTCATTTGCTGAATTTAATTTAACTAATTTATACTTTATTATGTAGACAAGTCATTTGTTATGTATCACATTTTAAATTAATTTGTAAGTTGAGCTTAAGTTAATTTGTAAGTTACATTTGTATGTGTTTCTTGAATTTAATGTATTTCAGTTGTTTTTGTAAAAAAGGGAAGATGTTATGAGTATCTAATGTTGGTATCAGTGGCATACATCTTTGTATAACAGTCAGTCTATGCTTGTTAGTCCTAATGTAATAAAGTGCTTACTTATGTCTTTTGTGTCTCTATCAATCACACATATAACAAATTGTATGTTGCCTGTTCCCGTGTTGGAAAACCATCTGCTCTGTTTGTTTACAGGCCAGGTAATCAAACAAAAATACCGTGTACCATAAAGTACTACAATAAAAATGAAACTTAATTTAGAATAAGTAAAAATAAAAAGAAATATAATAAGTAGGTATCATAATAAGAAATCTCAAAATTGTAATTTTCATTGTGATTTTTTAGTGACTATTACAAGAATTTTAAGTGTTTATAATTTATAATCAGCTGTTTTGAATTTTGCAAAGAAAAGTTCTATGAATAAACTTCTCTCAAAAAGTTCAAGAATTACAGAGCAATACTGAAGATAATAGCTGAAAACAATCAGAAAAACAACCCTTATACTGACAGGAACTGAATGGCTAAAGAAAACTGTTCGCCATCTGCTCCATCTGAAGTTGGACGCTTCCTTCAAGTTGAACTTGAACATGAATACAAGGCATTCAACAGAATCAATCCTTTTGAGGTCGAGAAATGGATAAGTAAGTTTAATAAACATATTAATCCAAAAATTATCCGCGGCAAATTAGTTTTAGAAAGCCCTGATAGTAAAACTAGTCAAAACATTTTGAAAACGTCTTTATTTCAAGACATTCCAATGAAAGTAACATCTCGTGATTCTTTAAACTGCTCATGGGGAACATTTATTTGCTCCACGATTGAAGAAATGTCTAATGAAGAGATATGCGAAAACCTAAATGCACAACATGTTACCTTCATTAGAAGGTTTCCCATGAAAAATTCTACTAAAAGATCAGTCTTCGTTGCAAAATTTAATAAAGAATTTCTTCAAGAGAAAATAAGACTGGGCTACCTTGTAGTACCCATCCGCCCATACATCCCTCGCCCTACCATCTGTTACAGGTGCCAAACATATAACCACTTAGCAACTTCCTGCGAGAAACCAGAAATATGTGGAGGATGCTCAGAGGCAAAACATGATGGGGAATGCAAGACAATAAAGTGTCCAACATGTGGAGGTGCTCATAGAGTCCGAAGCATGAACTGCAAGAAATACCAAGAGGAGTCTAGTGTACGGAAGTTCATGGTGTTACAGAAGCTTTCTTACAGGGAAGCCAAGAAGAAAGTAAACACATTGAATACTGAGAAATCCTACGCGAACATATCCAGTAAAGATTTCTCAACTTCCATCAAAGTTAAAGTTAAGAATGAGTTGAAGATTCTCTTCAAGTCATTCTCCAAACTGTACAGGCAATAGTTAAGCGATTGGAGACCTTGGAGGTGCTTCACAGAGCAGGAACCGCGCCAAGACTCAATGCAGAAGCACCAACGAAAAAAGAAAAAACCCAGAAGACTGAGAAGTTGAAGAACGTTGGCTCATCCCCCGGCAAAGCAACAGTGTCCTCTGAGCTCTCTCCTAGGAAATCAGCAGGTACAATACTCACACCTTCAAACACAAACACACCTTCAGACAATCTTACAAATGAAAATTTAGAGGTTATTGATGAATCAACAAGGAAAACTAAAAGAAAATATAAAAATAAATGACATCCTTTTTAAAATTTAATTCTCTTCTATCTAATAATAATCATTTAATTTTATTAACATATGTAATAACCTCTATTTTTGTACCTTTATCATAAAACATTTATTACAACAATTTGTTATCAATTATCTTTCAGATTAATTTAAAACTTAACCTAGTTCAAATCTTGTACCCGCTTATATGTATTTTAACACCCATTTTTTTTTTATTTTTTATTATTTTTTTTTTCCAAAGTATTATGTTAGTGAATATTAAAAGAGATGACAATAATATATTCAGCCTACCAAAAAAGGATACTTTTATTTATAAATGGAGAGACACTTTTCAACTCTATAACCCTAATAAATGTCCTTAGTATCATGGAATATTAATGGATTTTACAGACATCATGCTGACTTAAAGCTCTTATTGAGAGAGAAAGACCCACATATACTAGCACTCCAAGAAACACACACAACACCTATAAATGAGATCAGACTAAAAGGTTACTCGGCTTACAGGCATGATTACACTCTTGGAGGTAAAGCTTCCGGAGGAGTTGCTATATTGGTAAAGAACACTATACACAGTGAACCAATAACCCTCCGTACAACACTCCAAGCAGTAGCTGCTTCAGTACACATCCCTAGTAGGATAACTGTCTGCAGTCTATATCTGCCACCTAGGGAACCTGTCAATACTCACTTATTAGATGATTTGATATCGCAACTTCCTAGGCCTCTTCTCCTCCTGGGTGATATAAATGCCGAGCACACTAATTGGGGAGCTTCGAGTACTAATATTAAAGGTCGAAAGATTAATGATGTCCTTGAAAAGTGGGATATCATTCCACTTTACTGCTCACGACCTACCCACCTCTGTCCACGCACAGGAACTCTTACTAATATTGATATTGCTAGTTGCACCCCTGATATTTATATGAATCTTCATCTAAGTGTGAATATTGACAGTTTTAATAGCGATCATTTTCCCCTCCATATTTCATTTCATGTACAACCAACTATTTTTCAAAATTTACCAAAATACAATCTGAAAAAAGCAGATTGGACTAAATACAATTCATATATTGAGAAAAATATCTCTTCTGCTTTAACAATGGAAGAGTTTACCAATCTTATTCAATCTGCCTCAGCAATATCCATTCCCACTAGTTCTAGATTTCCTCAGAATCCTCCTGTTCCTTGGTGGAATGACCATTGCAAAATAGCCATTAGGGAACGACGTAGAGCATTCAGAATATTCTCCCGAAGCCCATCTAATCAGAATTTTATTTATTATAAGAAAGCAAAAGCAATATCTCGGAGAGTAATAAGTGACTCTAAAAAATGATGCTGGTTAGAATTTTTAACATCTCTTAATATAAACACACCAACACAACTTATTTGGCAAAACATACAAAAGATCCAAAGCAAGAAATACAGATCTCCTATAACTGGTCTTAAATCAAACGATACCCTCACAACTGACCCACAACAAATAGTCACCACTTTAGCTAAGCATTTTAAATCAACATCAAACTTATCCTACAATGACAGAAACTTTTTAATGTACAAATACCACATAGAACGAACTCCATTACACATTGACTCTAATCACTATCACCCACTAAACGAACCTTTCACTCTGTACGAACTTACTAATGTACTATCACTAACAAAAAACACCTCACCAGGACCCGATGGAATCGTTTATGAGATGTTAAAAAATCTTCCTAATTCTGGTATTCAAAGACTCTTAGATGTAATAAATAAAATATTTGATAGTGGCTCCATTCCAAACAGCTGGAAAGAATCAATTATTATCCCAATATTAAAACCCCATAAGGATAAGACTGCACCTGAAAGCTACAGGCCGATTGCCTTAACCAGCTGCGTATCGAAAATATTCGAACGGATGTTAAATAAACGACTAGTATGGTTCATTGATAAGAATAACTTACTCTCGGGATTTCAACGTGGATTCAAAAGAAATCACTCCACTTTAGATCACATATTGAATCTGGAGAGTGAGATACTGAATGCTTACATTAACAAAGAATACCTGCTAGCAGTTTCATTCGACATTAAAAAGGCGTTTGACTGTATTTGGCGTCGACCTATAATTTCCAAAATTTCCGAATGGGAAATCCAAGGAAAAACGTTGAAAATAATAATTGATTTTCTTTCGGAAAGGACCTTCCGAGTGAGGCAAGGTCCTTTCCGAACCAGAAGTTCAAGAAAACGGTGTCCCACAGGGATGTGTACTGAGCACTACTTTATTTAAAATAGGAATAGATAACCTTAAAGATTATGTACATAATGTGTCTTACTGTCTGTTTGTCGACGACCTCCTCATTTACCACAAATCAACAATCTTCCATATCGCTGAAAATACAATCCAAAACACAATACATTCCTTGGAAAATTGGAGTAGAGCTAATGGTCTAACGTTCTCTATTGAAAAGACAACATCCATAGTATTTACTAGGAGAAGACAACAACCAATATCCCAAATTACACTTAACCAAACGATAATACCTAACACTACAACACTAAAACTTCTTGGCGTCATATTTGACCAAAAACTGACTTGGCTACCACACATAAAAGCAACGGCAGATAAATGTAAGAAGTCACTAAACATCCTAAAAATAATAAGTACCACAAAATGGGGAGCAGACAGGAAAACTATGCTTATGTTTTATCGCTCCTTTATAAGATCTGTACTAGATTATAGATGTGTGGCTTATGGATCAGCAAGAAGTGGTGCTTTGAAAATCCTAGACAGCATACACAACACAGGTCTTCGTCTCTCAATAGGAGCTTTCAGGAGTAGTCCTAGTGTTAGTTTGTATGCAGAAACAGGTGAACCTCCTTTACATATCCGTAGAGATATCCTTGTAACTTCCCTGATGCATAAATACAAAGCACTAGGCTACTCTCCGTGTCATCAAATAAGTATTGACAACCCACTTTCAGAAATTTACTAGAGACGACCACAGGCACAAAGACCATTCAGTATTAGATACAGAGAAATACAACATATTTCAAATTATTTAAATTCTGAAATACTAACATGCGGCTCACTACAAAAACCTCACTGGCTTTTAAAAAATATATTTATTGACACAACATTAGCAACATATAATAAGAGTGATCCACCATCAAAATTAATCTATAAAAAGAATTATGAAGCTTTCATTATTGAAAATGCCGGAAAACTCTTTATCTATACTGATGGCTCTAAATCAGATGAAGGTGTGGGAGCTGCAGCTGTAATAGATAATCAAATTATATCCAAGAAGATTAACGATAACTCTAGTATCTTTACAGCTGAACTCCATGGCATCCTCATCGGTCTGAACAACATACCCGAAACTGACTACAGAGACATAATCCTATTTACTGACTCTTTAAGCGCACTGAAAGCACTTACAGACAGATATACAACCCATCCACTACTGACAGAAATTTTGAATAAGACACAAACCCTAAACAGAAACACAACAATGTACCGGCTACCTGGACATGAAGAACTCGGAAAAAGTTCAATTGCCGATTATCACGCAAAAAATGCTGTCAGACTTGTGACTTATGACGTACCACAAATAACTGCCAGAGACTTAACAACAGCTACAAAATCTACCATAAAACGTCATTGGCAATACTTATGGACACAACTAACTGACAATAAACTTCGGACCATAAAAAATACAGTTGAGGAATGGCCATCCAGTCTTCGCGACAATAAACGAGAAGAAGTTGTTCTCGCTCGTTTACGAATTGGACATACTCGACTCACCCACGAATTTCTTATGACAAGACGCCACAAACCAATATGCAACATATGTAACACAGAACTTACGATTAAACATTTACTGACTGACTGCCAGAGAAGAGGCAATTACAACATCCCGTATGATATGCAAGAACTCCTAGGCAATGATAGCCAGTATATCAACACTATACTGACCTACCTCAAGAATACAGGACTATACAACCTTATTTGATGAACGTCTGCTATGTTGGCTTATAAGATATTATATTTCCATTGATACTAAGCTCTATTTATAGGTGAACCATATGTCTAAACCATTACATGACCACACACACTTCCAACACCAATAACCATGCTGATTTCCTGGGATAGCTAAGTTCGGAGGATACTGTTCTTTGTGTTGTCGCCATTGAAGCGGGACACAAAAAAAAAAAAAAAATAATAAAAAAAAAAAGTGTTTATAATTTTTATTTGACATAGTGTAATTGTAGAATTATTAACTTTTTTTTTCTTTTCTTATCTTACTAGCTGACCCGGTGTCCCGAATAGCAGAATAAGTATTAAAAGAAAAACAAATTAAAGAATCGACTGTTAGGCGGTACGAAGTTCACCGGGTCTGCTAGTTAATAATAAAAATAAAAATAATAAGGAAATACTTTCAAATTTACATTCATAATTAACATTGATCGTTCATATTTATAAAAAAGAAATATATACATTTATATATGTATACAAAACAAAATAAGTAGCAAATAATAAGTAATAAAATAATGGTATAATTGAAATCATAATTAAAATTTATAAAATAATAAGTAGGATCTAACCTAAAGAAAACAAAGACACAAATATATAGACAAATTGCTCTAAAATTATTTTGAGATCAGAAATGTTGTCTTTGATTTTAATTGTGCGTTACTTGTAATACAGTTATATTTCGTTGTATGTATTCGTGGTCTTCAAGTATGTCAGTATGGAATCAATATGTGGGCTCCTATCTGCTATCAGCTCCTATCTGCTCGCTAAGGTCATGAGGTGCCTGTAGGTTGTTTCTTTTCATGCTGTCTGTTAGTAGATGTTTCACAGTCAAAGGAACGTTACATGCTTCGCACCTTGGCTGGTCTTGTTTCGTAAATAGGTGTGAGTGAGTGAGGCGTGTATGTCCGATTCTCAGTCTTGTAAGTACAACTTCGTCACGTGTTGAACTCTGTTCGCTTGACGTGAATGGTCGTATATTGCTCTTTATTTCCCTTAGGTGGTTATCTTGAGTGGTATACCACGTTGCATGCCACCTATTCAGGACAGCTTCTGTTATTGTTATTTGTAGGTCTTGAACTGTAAGTAAGTGCTGGTCGTTCGGTTGTCTTCTAGTAGCAAGTTTTGCATGTTCGTCCGCTAATGTAGACTGTCCGATATTCTCATGACCAGGAACCCATACCATTGTTACCGTTGTGTGTTGGTCCTTTAGTCTCAGCAGTTCTTGTACAATTTTGATGATGATTGGGTTGGTGTTGTAGATGTTGCATAGGGAGAGTAAACAGCTTAATGAATCTGTACATAGTATGATATGTGGTATTGTAGTCCGTACGTTGGATAGGCCCAAAAGTATGCCGTGCAGCTCTGCTGTATGTATGCTTGTGTCTAATGGCAGGCTGGTATGAAATATGTTCTCTCCTAAAACAGCTGCTGCGCCCACTCTGCTCTCAGTTTTGGACCTTATCTGTGAATATTATTGGTGTATTTTGATTACTTCCTGTCAAGTTGTTAAATGTTGCTCTGTAATAATTTTGAGATGACACGTCAGCTTTTTTAAATTTAGTCATTGTCAAGTCAATTCTTAGATTGTTTACTCTCCAAGGTAGGATTGTGAGGTGTCCGTTAGGGTATGTAGGTGAGTTGATTAATACAGCATTTTCTGTGTTTTCGAGGAAGCGGATAAGGAGGGGTTTTTGTTTGGGTTGTTTGTGTTCATATGTGTATATAATGGGGTTGTTTAGAAAACTATTAACACATGGACAGTTCAAAGTTTTTGATCTCACAATAAACCTAAGACAAATCATCTGACGTCGATAATCCAAAGAAGGTTCTCCAGATTCTGAATAAAGGCTACATATTGGACTCGACCTGAAAGCTCCTGTTGCAAGTCTTATACCTGTGTTGTTTATTGTGTCTAATGCTTTCAGTGTTTTTGGACTGGCAGATGAATATGCTATTCACCCGTAATCCAGCAGAGGCCTGGTGAACGCTCTGTAACACTTTAGCATGGTACATTTGTCAGCCCCCATTTAGTATTGCAAAGAATTCTTAATAAATTCAACGATTTGTTACATTTATTAAGAATACTTTTTATTTGGGGTCCCCATGTCAGTTTCTTGTCTAGTGTTATTCCAAGGAATTTTAAACTGTCACTGTTTCTTATGTTTGTGTTATTGAGTTTTAATTTTGTAATCGGTAGGTTGTGTCGTTTAGAAAATACAGTATACTGCGATTTTTCTTCTGAAAATTGGAAGCCACTCCTTGTAGACCAATATTCGAGGGCATGTATAGCATCTTGAATTGTTTCTTCTGCGATTTCATAGCTTTTAGAAGAGAAATATGTGAGAATGTCATCGGGATATTGACAGAAAGATACGCTTGGTGGGATAAAGGATACGACGGAGTTAATTGCTATATTGAATAAAGTGGTGCTCAGTAAACCTCCTTGAGGCACTCCGTTTTCAAGTAAGAATTCATCGGAGAGCGTATTACCTATCATCACCCTGAAGCGTCTGTTTGATAGAAAACTGGAGATATATCTAAATATATTTCCTTGTATCCCCCAGTCATTCATTTGAGACACGATTAGCCGCCGCCAAAGCCGATCGTATGCTTTCTCCAAGTCGAGTGACACTGCGATTAGAGTCCCCTTCAATAGGAAATTGTTAAGTATGTCACTCTCCAATCGGGCGATGTGGTGTTGGGTGCTGTGGTTTGGTCGGAATCCACACTGCAACTTTGAAAGAAGGTGATTATTTTCGAGATACCAAACCAACCTTTTATTGACCAGTCTCTCCATAACCTTTGAAGTGCAGCACAGCAGCGATATCGGTCTATAACTCGACGGGGAATACTTGTCCTTTCCTGACTTAATAACTGGGATAAAAACAGATTCGTTCCAGAGTGTAGGATAGGTACCGGTCTTGAAGATATTATTATAGAGCATGAGAAGTGTAGCCAGACCTCTAGTGGGTAATTTTTTAATCAACTCATAAGAAATCTGGTCCCAGTGAGGTGTTACGTATGTCTGAAAGAACACATTTCAATTCGTGCTGTGTGAATTCGTCATTCAGTGGATGTTCTAAGTCAGTAAATATAGGTATTTGTATGTTCTCAGTGTAAGTTTTGTGGTCTAGGAAGTCTTCACTAAAGTTTGCAGTGCTAGATATTCTGCTGAAGTGACTTCCTAGAATATTACTTATCATCTGAGGGTCTGTAATTACGTCATCTTGTTGTTAAAGTCCTGTTACAGGTGCACTGTATTTTTTGTGTTGAATTTGGTTAATTTCTTCCAGATGTTTTTTGGAGTAGTATTGTCGTCGATGTTAGTCAAAAAGTCCATCCAACATTTCTTCTTACTTTGTTTTATTACCCACTGTGCCCTGGCTTTCTTCTTTTTATAATCCTCAAGAAACGCTTGCGATGGATTCCTACAAAAAAGCCGGAGAGCTTTCTTTCGATCGCTTACAGCTGTTTTGCACTCATCGTTCCACCAGGGTACCGGAGGTCTTCTGTAGTGGCTTGGCGTTTTTGCAATGCTTTGCTCAGCTGCCTCGATTATCAGAGTATGGAAAGCACCGATAGTGGATATGTTTGTTAGATTTAGTTTGTCTTCGATGTAATCCTGATATACCTTCCAGTCTGCTTTATTTGTATTAAATCTTGGATTAGAACAAAAGGTTGGTATATCGGAATGAATGGTGATGACTATGGGGAAATGGTCACTCCCATGACTATCTTCGCAGACATCCCACGTGAATCGAGTGAAGATGGAAGCTGAGCAAGCAGTCACGTCGATGTTAGATAGTGTTCCTGTACGGGGGGCAAAGGTGTGTTGGTAAGTGCGTGTTTAAAGGGATCAAGTCAAAGTGTCCAAGTATGTCCTCTTGTATTTGTGGTAGTTGATCCCCAAGTATAACTTTGTCCATTGACACCAGCCAATATCATGACAGGACTTGGGAGTTGGGTGATCAGATCCTCCATCATGTATACGTCAATGGATTCGCCTGGTGGAAGATATACAGAACAGACAGTAACTCGGAAAGGTAGGCGTACTGAGACCGCTACTGCTTGTATGCTAGTACATAATCGAATGGGCTCAGAGTACATACTGTCAGTTACAAATATAGCAACACCACCGGATGCCTTATCTCCCAAAACATAATCATTCCTGTACAAGGTGGAGCCATGAACGCGGACATCACTACCATATTTCAAATGTGTTTCCTGTAGTGCCATTATGTGTGGATTTTTACTTTGCAACAAGAGTTTTAAGTCTCCGATGTGACTTTGAAGGCCATTTATATTCCATTGGATTATAGAAGCTATACTGATTTGAATATACATGTAAAAGGAATAATAACAAAAACATAGTAAATGTATGGAGAAATAGAAATTATAAGAGGATGTATAAAGAAATTAATTATAACAGGAATAACTAACAGAAACAATATTAAATTTTTGTTAGAACAATTGGTTACAGCTGTGAATGACTTTTTTAGAACTTCACTAGCCATTTTATTTTAAGCATTTTGTTTTAGAAATGCTTTTTCTATTGTTTCTGTTAGTTTTTTTTTTTTTTTTTTTATTTTTCGACCTAGCCTTTGTTGTGGAGCTCTCCGTATCCTCCGTGGTTTCTTCCGTTTGGGCTGTAGGATATCGTGGGAGGCGTTCTGTTCGCCTAGTTGGTGTCTTGTCTTCAGGCGTGATATTTGTTTCTCTTTTAGAACATGTCTGTTGAACTTTGATCTCTTCAGCTTGGGGTTTTGGATTTTTTCCTTGAGGAATGTTATATGGAATATTGTGCTCCTGTCGTAGGTCTCCTTTGTTCGTGGCCATAATTTTCATCATTTTCTCAATTTTTTCCATTTTTTCTGTCATGCTGTTGATGAATAATTTCATTATCTGCAAACAGTCGCTTTCCTGCTTGCCTTCTGCAGTTTTCTTTGCGAAAGTATCCTTGGTAGTTGTGACCTGTCTGCTTGCCTCTATGTAAGGTATCTTCTTAATTGTCATTAACTTTATTACCTCGGCTTCTTTAACATTTACCGGGCAGGATTTATCCCACGAGTCATGTTCTGAACCGCAAAGACAGCATTTTATCTGAGTGCAAGGTCTTTCGTGTTTCTCTAGGGCGCATTTCCCACATGTAGGGGATTTCTTGCAGGAAGAAGCGACATGCTTCAAGCCATGGCACTGCCTGTATCTGAGAGGCTGTGGAATGTAAGGCCTCAATCTTACGCTAAGGTATAACAGTGAACCTTTTTTTTTAAATAACTTCTTTCCTAGTTGCGAGCAACTTTTTTTTCCAACGGATTCGTGTTTAGTGCATCAAAATACGTTATAGTGCAAACTTTGAAGAAAATCGGAGCTGAGGACACTCTCCTTCAGTTTTACCTATAATAATATTGATGGAGACCCGGTAGCCGTGAGGGTTAAGGCGTGAGCTCTTAACACTCTGTGCCAAAGGTCGTGGGTTCGATTCCCACTAGGGGCGGTGGCTTTTCTTTCGAAAAAAGAAAAGGCATCACCCCTATCCTGGCTAGAAAAGGGTGGTAACCTGTAGATAACCCGTCCTAAAATTCGTAGTTAATAATAAATGGACGTTAAAATTTAAATAAAATAATATTGATGTTGTTGAAGAACTTTTGGCGTAGTAAAACGGGCCAAAGACGTTCGTTTGTGCAATCTAAAAGAAGAATGCCTTCTTTCCTCAGCTTTTTAACCTTTATTTCCTTAGAAAAGCTTGTTAACCATTTACTAATTATGAAAGGATTAATAGTATTGAATGTCGTACCTTCATCTAAAGATCGCACTGTTAAATATCTGCACGAATTAGCTTTAGGCTTCTGTATTTCAAGATTCATGATTTAGTTTTGTATTCGTTATATTTTCGCTTGGAAATTCTTCCAGACGAATAATACGTGGATGGATTGAATTTCTTCAGTATTCTGATTACCTATTGGGTCCTTGTTCAGTAGTAAAATACCTTTGAAACGGAAAAGTATTTTTAAGTTGCAGTTTAGAGTTAAGACCATATGGTAAAATATTTTTTTATTTTACGTTAAGAAACCTTTAAAACTAGTACCAGCATGCATATAAACTCGAAAACGTAAGCTTCCGATTTTTTTGCGCGAATTTTGCACCAAAAGCCATGTTCCTGTGGACGGATTCTGCTGGTTAGCGAACTTGACTTTTCAAATTAGACGAATGAATTTCGTACTAAATTTCATCAAAATGAGCCGTCGGGAGCGCGAACAGACAAACACACACACACACACACACATATATATATCTATATATATATATATATATATATATATATATATATATATATATATATATAGGTAGTTGGTAACAGCTTATTAGGTCTTCAATATTTTTGTATTTTATATTACACTTTTGTTGTGGAAACGTTTCGGCTATAAGCCATTTTCAATCCAATTGTCTGGGAAATACAATTAATTATACTGGTTAGGATATTAGGTTAAAATATAAACATATAATAAACATCAAAATTAGAGTATACTAATGTATCAACTACTCACCTGTATGATTTTCCATTATTTTTTTATATATACATTATAATCTTCAGATTATGTGCTTGTAAATTTGATATTATTTAATTTTTTGTTATATAAAAATTTCCTCCTCAAATTAAATAATATCAACTTTACAAGCACATAATCTGAAGATTATAATGTATATATAAAAAAAATAATGCAAAATCATACAGGTGAGTAGTTGATACATTAGTATACTCTAATTTTTATGTTTATTATATGTTTATATTTTAACCTATTCAATGATTGAATTCTTTCAGACCATGATCATTCTAGACGCGGCCGTACTGGTGGAAGGTTATCCTCCTCAGGTGTAGGCTGTAAGTTTTATTTTTGTAATTTTTTCCCCTGAAGAGGCACCAATAAGGGTGTGAAACATGTAGGAATGAAATAAAGTTGGTGATACTGAGTGTTGAAGATTTTATTTGTTGACCTTCCGCCGTCCACGAAGATAAGTATATATATATATATATATATATATATATATATATATATAGTGACATAAAAATAAACATAAACGACAAATGACATTATTTTATAGAATAGTAGATTGAGAAGGAAAAAAAAAGACGAGGAAATAAAAATAAAACGGAAATATTTTTTTTTTTTACTAGACTGAAAACACTTCCTTCGTCATGAGCTCATCACTAAAATTGTGAAGCTCAAAATAAAATAAATAAATATCAAAAAACGAATAAGTAGTCCAAATATTCAACAAAATATCTATTTAAAAAACAAAGTGAATGAAATTTTATTTAAATAAAATACATTTTAGAAATAAAGCAATGTTTAAAAAAAAAAAGAAAGAAAAAAAATTAAATTATTTAATAAAACATACATTAATAAAAAAATAAATAAGAACTTAAAACAAAACAATTAAAACAAATATGTTAAGGACATTTTTAAGTTTCTCTTCTAAAGAGTTCCAACTTCTAAAGAACATCAGGAAGAATTTCACTGCCTATAGAAAGGTACTTAACTATGTAAAAACAAAATAATTAAATCTTGGGAAAATTTAAAAGGTAAAATATGAAACTAAAATAAGTATTTCCCCTTGTTACAGTAAACTACCATATAGGTCCTCAGGTTACAGTAAACTACCATAAAGGTCCTAAGGTTTTAGAAGGTGAAATTCTTCCTGTTGTCTTAGAGAACTGTCTTAAATGCGGAGAAAGGTAAAGATGCGCCCATTCACGTCACAAGAGGGAGTATTTCATCGAATCTTTTAGCTCGAGTGTTGACGATTCCAATTTTCCAATGAGATTTGGAAGATCTGAGAAATGTTCTCTTAGGAATGCGAGTGCACCACGAATCTCGTTGGTCTGGAGGAACATCAAAGACTTAAAAATATCAGCTGCTTCATTCATATCCAAACCGTCAACAACTGTTTTTATTTTTTCCTCAGCATGTTAAAATGGGTTCTGGTTGAAGCGACACTCGTAGTAAAATTTCCATGAACATCTGGACCCGGCGAGATGCTTTGTTTGATCGAGAAAATGAGTTCATAGAATTGTATTTTCTATTTCAATGATTAGGTCTTTCTAGGACATTCCATCGTTATTTAGGTGATTTTAGGTGATATCATCCTGAACAGGTTTTTTAGGTTCTTCCAAATTTGCATGAATGATACTACAAGACGCAAATCATATAAAAAACCGATCAATATCATGTTTAGCAGAAAGGAAAAAATAGGTGAAAACCTAAAGCGGCCCCTACACGGTGAGTAATAATGACATTATCAGTAATGTCATTACTATTCAACTCTCCTCATTCCATATCATCATTGCAATGTACACCTTACACCGTCATTCCACGGATCATTTTTAATGTCATTACTTTACTTCAGTATGCATTGTCATCTCCGTGACAGAAGCGTTTTGTTAATAATGGATCCTCGCAAAGCCGCCTGTGTAGCTATAATTGCGACACTAGCCACAAAAAAACACGTGAAACGTTCGTAAAGGCCTTAATATGACACATATCCTTCCAATCGGGGCGTTTCCAATTGTTCTGCGACCGAGGTTATGTGCAAAAAAGTTTACATTTTATTTTTATTTGGATAACCGCAAGTACCTTTTGAAATAATACAATAGTCATTTATATGGTTAGAAAAAGGAGTCTTTCTTCTTTTGAAAGATTTTAATGACGTAAAAATCGGATTATCTCAAGGGGAGATATTGAATTTCAAAACGTCACATTACTTTTTCGCTTACACATTTTTATTCTCTTCCAGACTGAGGAAAATCATTATTTTTTGTTTTCAATATTATTCAGCACATTGGGGTTTCTTGGGGTGCTGATTTTAAATCTGCTATTATTTTTGGTGTAAAAAAATGTATAATACTAGTTTGCTTGAAAACGTAAGCATATTTTTGAATATATTTGACGAAATATAAATTATAGTTTAACGATTATATTTTCTTCTTATCTACTCTAAGACTAAGACAAATGAATTGGTAAAAGAATCACGTCAACATTATTTTCTAAAGTCGATATAAAAAATAAAGCACTTTCTACCTATTTTATATCGTCGATACAAATGCGAAGTAACGAATGTGAAAAGTTATTGGTACCTTATAGATGACTTTACATATATATTTTATTCTATGATATATTTTAATTAGACTTAATGCGGATTCGTTACTTTGATATATATATATATATATATATATATATATATATATATATATATTACTTTTAAAACTATAATGTTACCAAGGTAGAGTCATACATTTCAATTCATCTTATTTTTTGCCCTTTCTACTCAATCTAGTTTAACCTTTACATCTCTTTCACCTAGTTACAGCTCGAGATAGACTGAGTAATGACGGATTAATGATGTAGCGCTCCCTACACCATCATTACTAATGACAGTATCCCCTCCACTTTCAGTAATGATGAAGCCGAGATCAGAAAATCCGGATTCACATCATTACTGTTCGTCATTCCAACTTTGTCCACCTTACACTATCATTATTACTGTCATTTTGATAAGGTAATGTCATTATTACTGACCGTGTAGGGGCCACTTAAGAATCCGGTCCCTAATCATTACTGAAAGTGGAGGAGATACTGTCATTAGTAATGATGGTGTAGGGAGCGCTACATCATTAATCCGTCATTACTCAGTCTATCTCGAGCTGTAACTAGGTGAAACAGATGTAAAGGTTAAACTAGATTGAGTAGAAAGGGCAAAAAATAAGATGAATTGAAATGTATGACTCTACCTTGTTAACATTATAGTTATAAAAGTAAAATATATATATATATATATATATATATATATATATATATATATATATATATATATATCAAAGTAACGAATCCTCATTAAGTCTAATTAAAATATATCATAGAATAAAATATATATAAAGTCATCTATAAGGGACCAACAACTTTTCACATTCGTTACTTTGCATTTGTATCGACGATATAAAATAGGTTGAAAGTGCTTTATTTTTTATATCGACTTTAGAAAATAATGTTGACGTGATTCTTTTACCAATTCATTTGTCTTATAGAGTAGATTAGAAGAAAAATATAATAGTAAACAGGATGCAAAAACAAGTCAACACACCTCCACTGTTTAATTCCTTTAATTTAACAAAACGTTTTCGAGGTCAGCACCTCATCCTCAGTGTCCTGTTAACACCCATCAACAAAGGCAACATTACAATCAAATAAAATAACTTAACTTAAATCACATGGGTACGTCACATTATACACTACGTCAACAATTAAAAACAAATAAAAACAATAAAAATAACATACAGTACAATTCTAAAAAACCCCAAATAAGTCATATTAAAAAAACCCCTCGTTGCCAGGAGGTGAGTTTCCCATACATGGGAGCCATATCCAATAGGATTGGTAATCTCTTGGGAAAAGTGGGAATAAAAGCCGCTTTTAAGAGTAAGGGCTCTCTCAAAAGCCGTTTGTCAAAAACTAAGGACGAGATACCACCGTTGGATAAATCGGGTGTATACAAGGTGGAGTGTTCCTCTTGTGAGGCTTCATATGTTGGCCAAAGTGGGCGTAAGCTGCGCACTCGGATTAAGGAACACCTGACAAGAAGTGACTCCGAAGTGAAGAAGCACCTTAGAGCGGAGCAACACGCTGAAACTTCGCTGGAAGTGCAGGTCCTGCATCAATGCAATAAAGGAAAGATGATGGACCTGCTGGAGCAGGTGGAAATTAAAGTGGATTCCCTCACGTCAAGACAATGTTTAAACGGCAGAGGTGAAGGAGGCATTTTTCAACATGTTCCTAACGCCAGCCTCCCCCACCTAGCTGGGCTAGAGGGCCAGTATAGTCGGAGGAAGGTCCGAGTGAACCTCGCCCAGCTATAGGAGGTAGGTGTGGTTTTTAATTGGGGGGTATTTATGATTTGTTGGTTGTTATTGATTGTTAGTACTGTTAAATTTTTATAAATGTTTTAATGTTGGCCTCCTGGCAACGAGGGGTTTTTTTAATATGACTTATTTGGGGTTTTTTAGAATTGTACTGTATGTTATTTTTATTGTTTTTATTTGTTTTTAATTGTTGACGTAGTGTATAATGTGACGTACCCATGTGATTTAAGTTAAGTTATTTTATTTGATTGTAATGTTGCCTTTGTTGATGGGTGTTAACAGGACACTGAGGATGAGGTGCTGACCTCGAAAACGTTTTGTTAAATTAAAGGAATTAAACAGTGGAGGTGTGTTGACTTGTTTTTGCATCCTGTTTACTATGATGAACGTTCACCAGCCAACCAACCACATTTGTAAAAATATAATCGTTAAACTATAATTTATATTTCGTCAAATATATTCAAAAATATGCCTACGTTTTCAAGTAAACTAGTATTATACATTTCTTTACACCAAAAATAATAGCAGATTTAAAATCAGCACCCCAAGAAAACCTAACGTGGTGAATAATATTGAAAACAAAAAATAATGATTTTTCCCAGTCTGGAAGAGAATAAAAATTTGTAAGCGTAAAAGTAATGTGACGTTTTGAAATTCAATATCTCCCCTTGAGATAATCCGATTTTTACGTCATTAAAATCTTTCAAAAGAAGAAAGACTCCTTTTTCTAACCATATAAATGACTATTGTATTATCTCAAAAGGTACTTGCGAAAAATGGTTATCCAAATAAAAATAAAATGTAAACATTTTGCACATAAAAATGTGTCCACATAATTATGTGTCCCAGAACACTTAAAAACGCCCCGATTGGAAGGATATGTGTCATATTAAGGCCTTTACGAACGTTTCACATGTTTTTTTGTGGCTCGTGTCGCAATTATAGCTACACAGGCGACTTTGCGAGGATCCATTATTAACAAAACGCTTCTGTCACGGAGATCACAATGCATACTGAAGAAAAGTAATGAGATTAAAAATGATCCGTGGAATGACGGTGTAAGGTGTACATTGTAATGATGATATGGAATGAAGAGAGTTGAATAGTAATGACATTACTGATAATGTCATTATTACTCACCGTGTAGGGGCCGCTTATGGAGGGAGGGAGGAACCGCGCTAAAATCCGTCCTATACGAAAGTGTTGGACGAATTCAAACTATTATTTGATTTATTTATTCTATGAACTATATTAACTTAAAAAGACTAAAATGTAATGCCCAGGAATTTAAAATATAATTCCGTTGTTAATTTATTTTCTGTCAATATGACCTAAACAAATGAAAATAATAGTACTATTTGGTACTAATACTATATCTTTGGTAATTGTGAAGGTTTGTGGCCTCCTAACGGATTTTTTAAAAATGTACCTATTCGTAGTTAATAATAAATGGACGTTAAAATTTAAATAAATAAATAAAAATGTACCTACTATAACGTATTTTGATGCACTAAACGAATCCGTTTAATAAAAAATGTTGCTCTCAACTAGGAAAAAGTTATTAAGCACTATGGAGTTAAGTTATGGAGGTTAGGAAAGGAACGATATTTGTAAACAAGCGCAAGCGCAGGAATGTAAAATTAGGAAATGAACTCTCATTTGAAATGTTGATAAATTATTTATTGAAAACAAAATTGTAAATATAAACAAACATTGTAGATAATTTTACAAAATATGAATAAATGATTTTACAAATCCAGCTGCACGACATTTTATTACTAACTCACAATAAATAAAAACTAGTAAATTTTTTAGTTGACAATAATCTAATAACAAGGCTTTTAAACATTTAAATTTAGCACTATAACGTGTTTTGATGCACTAGACACGAACTCGTTTAGGGCATATTTGCTAGGCGTTTCCGCTTGCTCTAGAAATTATCTAAAATCTAGACAATCCAACTCGCTAAAAGTTGGATTGACTAGAATTTTGATATCTTCTTGAACGAGCGGAAACGCTTACCAAGTATGCCTGATTACGATTGTGGTCACTCTACCATTTTTTATATGGTTTAGAGTAGACCACTGACGGTGAAGGACTGCAGAGATTTGTACATAGGTTGAATTTAAAATCAGGATTTATTTTGGCAAATATAATTAATTAGATGGGGGTGTAAGGCCAAAAGCAGGAACATATTTATTGTTATTGGGTTAGTTAAATTTTGGATTATGATAAATGATGAGTTGCTGCTGATGGTTGAACTGTTGAATGGTTTTGCTGGATCTTCATAAATGATAAATTAAGAAAGGTACCTGGTGTCTTGACGATTATGTGTTTAAGCATGATGTATAAGCCTTGTAATGTGCTGCATTTTCTTCTTTCTCCAATCCTGGTGGGCTGGCCAACACCATTCCTGCTCCCTTCGCTCGTCCTGGGTGGCTTAGATGTTTACTCCTCCATAATTGGTGTATGAAACTTGGGGAGAGAAAAACTTGGATGCTCCAGACTCGCTGCTTTGTCCAGGCGACTATATCTTCCGAACTTGTCTTTTCGTGCAGTTCGTACTGCCGCGGGCAAGTAGTTCCCGGGCACACCGCTAGGTGGCAGCACCTCACGGGGTATGTTTCGTTGAGCGGAGTGAAGCGAACAAACCGCCCACCTAAATTAGTTTATGCTAATTTACAATACAAAAGAAAAATACAAAATAATACAATGGTACATGCAAGTTTGTTGATAAATAGTTCAACCTACAAATACAGTTTCACAGAGGTGAGAAAAGTATGTAAACAAAATACAATAATGAGAATAAAAACTTCTAATATGTGGCATTAAATAGGTGTACCAAATACAAATTGAAACTACTTCCAAAGAAAACAAAAATGTTTAAAATAAGGTCAAAGTAAACAAATTCCATAATGAGAAAGAATAACAAAAACAAAAGAGCCAAACTTGGATATTCAACTAGCTGAACGATCTTCCGTTTCAGCGTGAAATAAAGGAACAAGGAACGTAACTGCCCTAGTTAGTCTTGCCGGTGGGGGTTAAGACATCCACAACGCGAATGATTCCGTCGCGACCAGGGTAGGTGAATGTGACTCTTCCTACGGGCCATCGTCCTAGAAGTGGTCTTCTTTCCACAAGGATCACTAGGTCTCCCGATTTGATGATGGGTTGAAATCTTCCTGGGTGAATTCTTCAATCTGCCGCCCACCCTGAGGATCCCCTGTTCATCGAAGAAAGGTGAAATGTGGACATAATCTGTCCGCTTTTTCATCGAGGCATCCTTGTGCAACTGTTGTGGCATTGATGTGAACTTTAAAGGAGATACTTTGGTTTTGCCTTTGACAAACGAGACCTTGACTTCGCCATCTGAGCTCATGGAGTGCAAGTATAAGGCAGCGCTGTACCCCTTTGATGATGCATCACAGAAGCCAACCAAGCGGCGAACAGCTAGGGGTTCAGTGATGTGTCGTGGAATCGAGATAGAAGACAGGACTGGCCAATCGGTTGTAAGTTCCATCCAGGCAGCTTGGAGATCGTGTGGGAGTTCTTCGTCCCAGTCGGTCTTCGCTTTCCAGACCTCTTGGAGCAATGACTTGGCGATGAAGACTACAGGAGCAAGCAGTCCAAGTGGGTCAAAGATACGCGATATTGACGACAGCATGTGCCGTTTAGTGACCGGACAAGGATGAGGGGGTTTGACCGAATAGGAAAAGGAATCATTTGATGAACGCCAAAGTAGACCTAATATTTTGGTGGAGTCGTCGATTCTGATGGCTACAGATTCGCTATGTTGTTCTTTGGCAGGAAGAAGCATCGGTTCGGTCGAAGCCCACTTGCTTAGGGTAAATCCGCCTTTTGCGAATAAACCGCATAACTGGTTTTGAAGTAGAAGAGCTTCTTCTAGGGTGTCAGCTCCGCTGCACAGGTCGTCAACGTAGCAGTTCTCTAAAACGCGACTTGCGGCTAAGGGGAATTCTGACCCATGGACTTCTACAAGTCGCCTCACGGTTCGAAGAGCTTGATATGCGCTTGACTTAAGCCCATACGTTACGGTATTGAGCTCCATTGTCTGAATTGCCTTGTTGGGTGAATCGCGCCACAGGATGTGCTGGAATTTTCTGTCTTCTTCGTGAACGACAACTTGGCGATACATCTTAACCATGTCGGCACATAGAGGAATGGCATAGAGGCGAAAACGGATCAGAATGTTGCACAAATCTTCTTGTAGCTTGGGTCCCGATAGGAGTGCGTCATTGAGACTGTAACCTGATGACGAAGGGCATGACGCATCGAAAACTACCCTCAGCTTCATGTCGCCGTGGGGGCCCTCCTGCCAAACGCCATGGTGAGGGATGATGTACGTGGACTTAGTTGTTGCAGGTGACATATGTCCGAGGTCCCTGTATTCCTGCATGAATTCGGAATATTTATGAAAAAACTCGGGATCCTTTCGGAATCTAGTTTCCAGAGCGTAGAAACGGCGGTATGCAATATCTCTGTTGTCGCCGATCGGAACGCCTTCCTTGAAGGGCAGTCTCACTATAAATCGTCCCTCGTCATCTCGAGAAAGTGTCTTCGAGTAAAATTCCTCGCAATAGGCATCTTCGGGGTCGGTTCGGTCAACAGGTTTGGGCTCTTCAATCTCCCAAAACAACTTCATATCATCCTCAATTGAATGATGCCTTTCGATAAAGAATGAGTGATGAGAAGTAGAGGGGTGATCATTCAATGTGCCGGCGACAACGAGTCCGAATTTGGTGGGCAACAATGACAAACCATCGATGTCAGAGGGTTTAGATGCGCCGGAGATTATTTGATGGAAGACATCTCCTCCTAAGAGTATATCGATAGATTTAGACTCTCCAAATTGGTGATCGGCCAAGGGTAAATCCATAAGCTTGCTGGAAAGTGATGTTGGTAAGCTGATACTGGGCAAATCAGATGTAATGTGATCGATGACCAACGGTGTCACCTTTAACTCATTGTCTCCAACGAGTGGGCGTAAAACGCAGTGTGTGGATCCTTTTACTAGGTGCGCTGGTAGGGTTGATCCTGCGAGGCTTGTGATGGACACTTTGGAAGGGCAAATCTTAGCACCTATCTTCTTTGCGAGAGAGGAAGTCATGAAGGTATTTTGACTGCCCGAGTCGAGGAGAGCATGTGCGGTGTGGAAATCACCTCTTGAACCTCTAATCAAAGTGCGCACGGTTCCGAGGAGTACGGTGCTCCTTGAGCATGCTTTCTGGGCTGAGCCAAAACCGATGAAGGACTTGTCTTGAGTGTCTGCAACTGGAGATTGTCTTTTGTCATGAGCTGATTCTTCATCCTTGGTGACTCCACGATCATCTCGATGGATCAGTGAGTGGTGTTTACTCCTGCAGTAGATGCAGCGAAATTTGGAACGGCAGTTTCCAACTCTGTGCCCTTTTTTTAAACAGTTGAAACACACCTTCCAAGAACGTATTATCGATGCCCGTTGCTCTACAGGAAGTTTCTTAAATCTTTCGCACTTCGCACAGGTGTGGGCGCCTTGGCAGAAAAGACATTGAACGGGCTTAGGACTAGTTTCTCGGGACTTGTAACTTTGAGAGTCCGAGGAATCGCTGCTGGTGTGAAATGAAACCGCCTTATACCGCGGGGAGTTTCTGTTGGGGCAGCTAACGCTAGAGTTCGAGGAGGACCTACTACTTGAGCCTGTTCCTGATACATCCTGCGACATCTTGAGGGCGAGTTTCCTTTGGCGAATGAATGTTATTACGTCCTCAGTTTTCGGAAGGTCCTTGCTGGACTCTCGAGATAATTCGAATTGTTTCCTCGTTTCAGCGTCAAGAGCGCGCAGGGCTAATGTGGATAATATGAATTCGCAAGGATTCCCGAGTTTGAGAGAGTTAAAGGCCTCGATACTATCAGCAACGCCTGTAAGAAACCTATCATATTTCTGCTGTTCCGATTTGGCAGAGGTAACTTCACAATCCACGATGCGATGAACTAGAAGACGAGCTAATACTCGAGGGTTGTCATAGGTCTTTGTTACCTTCTCCCAAGCTTGATCGTAGGACTCATCCGCGATGGTGAAATTGGAAACTAATGACGCGGATTCTCCTTTGAGAGCTGCTATCAGATAATGAAATTTCTCAATTTTGCTGAGAGATTTGCGATCGTGTATCATGGAGCGGAACGTGTCTCTGAAGTGGGTCCATTGTAGGAGGTCACCAGAGAATGTGGGAATTGGGATCTTATCGAGCTCGGGACCGCGGGAGGTCATTATTGGCATTTCTGTTTTCTCGGCTTTCCTGAAAGAGTCGCGATCCATGAGGGAGAGTAGAATGGCTTTAGCAGCGATAATTTCAGACCGTAGCTTGCTGTATACCGCATCCCAATCTTTATTAGGGAAAATATCGCTTTCTCCCAAAAGCAGATGTAGTGAGTCGCGTTTGTCCCATGTGCAGCAGAATTCCTCCCACTCTTCCTTCGCGACGAGATATCTCGCCTCGAAGCTACGTATGTCGTCATCTGCGATATCGTTCAATGTAATGTCGCCGATTCCAATGATGTTGCGCTTTAAAAGGCGCATTTTGCGTTCAAGTGCGTTGGCTTGATTAAGATAATCAGAGGATTTCGTCGTTTGACGCCTTTGAGCGTCTTGATCTTCAGGCATATTCAAAACAAAAACAAAGCAGCCAACCAGATCGAGCAGGAGCGGAGCAAGGAGTTAGCCAAACAAATAAAAGAATGAGAACAACAGAGCAAAAGGAAGAAGCAAGGATATAAATAGAGATAGAAAAAGTTCAGGTACCAATAAGAACAACAAAATAAATAAAACTTGAGAAGAGAACGGACTGAGCAGACGAAACATTAAAATAGAGTAAGATAATTGGATTACATTAGTACAACAGGCTAAGCTTAAGTCAATAAAAACCAATAAAATAATCAAAAGCATTTAAAACACATCATACATAAGGTGACTGTCACGAAAAGAAACCAAGGAGAGTGTGACGTCACGAGAGCGGGGCCACTGTAACTTTACTTGGCAACTACTACCTCTATGGACTGAGTCTAGGTGGAGAAACAGCTAGCTGAGCGAAGCCTCCCTGGTTTGAGAAAACCATGAGGATCAGTCACAGTGGAAGAAGAATTGTGTTTTAAATAGGTGTTTATGTGTGGAATAACAAATGAATTGACTTTATGTGAAATAATACCTGTGTGATACATATCTAGAAAATAAAGATATAAATGATATTTATGAGAATCTTATTGTCTACCCAGATCATTAATAAATGATTGAAGAACATATTGTAATTAAATTAAAAAATATAAAGAATAAAATCTATAAGGTAATTGAGAGATGAACATGAGACAATAATATGAATAATTTAATAATATAATTGAATGTAAGTTCTCATGTTGGGCTAATGTCAATTACTTGAGTTAAATATGTCTTCAAACATTTATAGAAATTATTTAAACATTAAAATAGTCTAAGCAACACATTTGAAAAATGATCAAGTCTGATTTGGATCATGAAGTGAATTTTTAAACTGATTAGTTCATGATAATTAATACAAAATGGTATAGACTTGATGTGATTTGAAAATAATAATATTTGATAGCAATTAATTCATAAATCCATATCAATATATTTTTTATTGCCTGAATATAAGACTATTTTTACCAAAATTATGTAACTGATACAGATCTCTGCCCGTGGGACCATGTTTATGATTTACTGGTACAGATCTCTGCCCGGAGGACCATGTTTACGATTTACTGGTACAGATCTCTGCCCGGAGGACCATGTTTACGATTTACTGGTACAGATCTCTGCCCGGAGGACCATGATTACGATTGTGGTCACTCTACCATTTTTTATATGGTTTAGAGTAGACCACTGACGGTGAAGGACTGCAGAGATTTGTACATAGGTTGAATTTAAAATCAGGATTTATTTTGGCAAATATAATTAATTAGATGGGGGTGTAAGGCCAAAAGCAGGAACATATTTATTGTTATTGGGTTAGTTAAATTTTGGATTATGATAAATGATGAGTTGCTGCTGATGGTTGAACTGTTGAATGGTTTTGCTGGATCTTCATAAATGATAAATTAAGAAAGGTACCTGGTGTCTTGACGATTATGTGTTTAAGCATGATGTATAAGCCTTGTAATGTGCTGCATTTTCTTCTTTCTCCAATCCTGGTGGGCTGGCCAACACCATTCCTGCTCCCTTCGCTCGTCCTGGGTGGCTTAGATGTTTACTCCTCCATAATTGGTGTATGAAACTTGGGGAGAGAAAAACTTGGATGCTCCAGACTCGCTGCTTTGTCCAGGCGACTATATCTTCCGAACTTGTCTTTTCGTGCAGTTCGTACTGCCGCGGGCAAGTAGTTCCCGGGCACACCGCTAGGTGGCAGCACCTCACGGGGTATGTTTCGTTGAGCGGAGTGAAGCGAACAATGCCCATAATGCGACGGGTGAGGAGGCCCTTAAACTTCACTATGTGCCATTATTATTAAGCACGCTTATCTGACTAATTAGACTTTATAAAGACTTTGTACTTTTCCGCAATTTTACACTAGAGCGCGGTAATTCTGAAGGCATTAGCTAATTATTACCGGCAAAAAAACTTTGTCTAGTCATATTTTTGTTTTTTTTGTTTCCTTTGTTCATGAGATTACGTGTAAATAATTCACGAACTTTTACAATTGAACATAAAATAATATTTCATTTTTCATCTAACTTAATATCAGCACTGATGTCGTTGAAATAAAACATTCAAATCCTAACTTGGAAAAAATCAAAATCTATTTTCAAATCATTAAAAAATCATATTATTTCAATTAATCTCATTGTTGAATTAAGATAAATTTACGTTTTGAAGATGTGTAGCCAGTCGCAAACATTCGCCCCATTGCCAAAAGGACAAGTCTCTTGAAGTTTGAAGATGTTACACACACACACACGCACACGCACACACACACACACACACATATATATATATATATATTTGCTATTGACACGGCTTTCGTCACTATTTGTTGTTTCCTAGGGCTGATATCAGTCGTTGACCTTATCAGTGTTGTAGCCTGCAATCAGCTAGCTAGGAGATAAGTCGAGTCTTAGAAGGACACACGTGTCTTTCTAATGTCACCCTTCGACTCAGCTACTATTTTATAATATATGGTAAGAAGAAATTTTTCTCTTAAATTATCATATAAACTTTATATTATACATGGGCGCATATAAGGAGGGGCTGAAGGGGCCGCAGCCCCCCCGAACTTGATCGGTAAAATTTATCTTAAACCCCTTAATAAGATTACTTAGTACATTTTAGGTGTAATAGTGTTTTAGTTATCTAAAATTATTCCAAGTTCTAGATTGTCAGTATTTCATTTCCTGGAAATAGTCGCAGCCCCTCCCCCGAAATTATTTCCTATATACGCCCTTGATATTATATTTAACTATATGTATTAAATATAGGGTTACTGGTAAGTCGACCCACATCCTTCGCGAGGTGATGGTTTGGTCAAAACAAACAATTTTAAGCCCATATTGCCTTGTCCAAAAGTTACACGTTTTTAATATAGGTATTTAATATTTTAGCCTTTAATAAAAAAGTCACTGTTGCTTAGGTTTTGGGTTGTTTTTTTTTTCATTTCTAATTTTTGAGCTGAATGTTTTTATAGTTTTGGTATTTAAGACCTTCAGAATAACTATTAATTAAATAAAACTATCAAATTTTTACGAGACAACGGATGGTAAGACCTAATAACTAAAATTTACATTATGTTCGTCCTAAAGCCTGCAACTTCAACTCAATCTCTCTTAAAAAAACATAAGGAGCTACTCCAGTAAATTATACTGAAAACATCTCTATTTGTTAAGTTGCACAAAAAGAAATAATAGTCTACCCAAATTCTGAGGAAAGTGCTTAGTTATGCACCTCCCGCGTGACGGATTTTTATTATTACTATTTACTTAAATGATTTGTATTTATTTATTTTTATATTTATTGACTTATTTATTAATTTTTTTTTAGCTGGACTTAATATACTATTAGATCGATTATTATTATAATTAATGCCCTATTATCTCACCTATTTGCTAATATTTATTTCGGTTTATAAATTTATAGCTGAACGGTTCTTTCGTTTTGTTTTATTTTTTCAGTTTTGTGGTTACTTACTTTGTGATTACTTGTGGTTTTTGTAATAATGTTGTTGATAAAAACGCCAATTATTGATGTTAGCTGTAAAATGAATTAGCCATTTAAACCAGGTAATTAATATGTAAACAATTTTGGTTGTTTGTAATAAAACATTCGAAGCTGAAGTCGAAGAGGCTAAGTGTGTAAGTATCGCTACTGTAGGTTTTCTTTGATTAATTTCGCCGGATATCTTGCTTTTCTTCAAGTTTTTGTAGAGGTAGGTGTTTATACTATTTACGAAATATTAACTTTATCCATTCCAAGCTTCCCAAATGACATTAAGAAAAGTAAATTCCTGGAAATGCACTTCGTTCGCAATTTCTGCGAATTAGGAATTTTAATTTTGTATTTATTCATTATATGAACTGTACCTTTATTAACATTAAATTTAAGGGATCCTATGGATGATAGTCAAGAGGAAGTCTACAAGATGAGGAAAGCAGCCATGACTGATGACGTAGAGGCACTGAAATATTCCAAAGAGGGTCTAGATATGAAGTTTGGGGGTTGGAGCCTCCTTCATACAGCAGCATGGTCCGGCTCCAAAGAGGTTGCAAATTTCTTGATCGGTCAAGGCCTGGATCCTGAGGAGCGAGACCTCGCTGGAAGCACTCCTATGCACCTAGCTGCTAGGTTAGTTTCATTAATTAGTAATTTTATTTTCTTGTAAAACCTTAAAAGATTAAAAAAAGGGTGTGGTGGAAGGTATGAGCTAGGAGGAACACAAGAGTAGGGAGGGAGATGAAGGTAGATGCTTAATAAGTATATGTATTTATTCAGGCAAGGACACCTGAGAGTGGTTGAAGTACTGTCAGAAGCTGGAGCAAGCTTAAACGAAGCTGGCCGTTCTGGATGCACACCACTTCATCTAGCTGCTAGGAGAGGACACCTTCAGGTACTTGAGTATCTACTAGCAAGAGGAGCAAATGTTAACTCTTTGGACGACAGAGGAAGGACCTCTTTGGACTGGGCTGGGATATGTGGCCAGAAAGAGATTGCTGATGTCATTAGATTGAATATGCAATGAAATAATAAGACTGTAAAGAAAAACGTAATAATTATTTTATGAAAGTATTAATAACATTACCAATTTTTTAAGTAACTCACAGTAAGGTGTCATCCAAGATAATATCTTCTTAATACATAAATTATATTAGGCAAAGATTAATGAATCTTGGCCCTTTTTTTGTATTAATTTTTATATTTATTTATTAAGGAGAAAACGTGTTTTAATAATTAGCACCTATTTTACAACATTGAAAAGTAACACACGTTTATTATCCAGTTTGCAGAGGTATGCGTTTAGTTATGCAGTTCCTGTGGTAGAAACTTATAGGGCGTTTCTTCCGTCCCTCCATAGGGAGGGGACCTGCTAATGACTATTTAGGAGAGGTATTTTTGCCAATAAAGAGTCATTTCTGACCTATGGTGCCCTTGACTTTTTTCTTTCTTATGACTCGAAGATTCGAAATATGAAATAAAAAATTGACTTCGAATATTTCAAGGTCAATTTGGGGGTTAATTTTTCCGATCTCGCATTGGAGAATCATCAGGCCAACGGATGATTTTTTTGGCACCCAAAAAACTATTTTTTGGGGCGGGTCTCCCTTATCACTTAGGAGTATAAAAACTAGTTATAAACCTATTCTTAGACCTACTGAATATACATATTAAATTTCATCAAAATCAGTTAAGTCGTTTCAGAATAGTATAAACACTAAAACTGTGACACAAGAATTTCATATATATAGTAAATATGTTCTGTTTTAAATTGTTTCACTGAGAATTACACGTGTTAGTGAAACGGCAAATTTCTCCAGCTTCCTCCTTTCTACTTGATATTTCTATCTGGCCTTATCTGCTGTCATTCATCCTTGCTGGTATATATATATATATATATATATATATATATATATATATATATATATATATATATATATGTATATATATATATATATGTATATATATATATGTATATATATATATATATATGGTATTTTTTTATATATGTAATGAGCTGCAGCATGATGGACTTTATTACTTCTTTTTTTAAATGTATTATTTCTATTTGGCCTGAATTTAACAGGTGAATTAATTTTTCTAAAAAATAAAAAAATTGAAAGTATTTTTTTAATTTTCAATAACACCCAAAACAATTTAAATTCATCAAGTAAACATTGCCCTGAAACTATGATATTTACATTTTTAGTTATACATTTTTCCTTTACAATATATACACACATATTATACATATATACATAAATGTAACATAAGATTAAATGAAATAAATGGATATAAAACAAATATTCGTGACGTTTAACTATGATGACAATAATATTGAACACAAACGGTGACGACAATAATGCTGAACACAACCGGTGATGAGAATAATGGTGAACACAAACGGTGATAAATATCCAGTATCTTCATCAAGTGCTCCTTGTTGGCGCCTTTAGGAAGTGATCAAGCTACTTGCACTCTGCAACATTTAAGAAAATAATACTACTAAAATTTACAATATAATTATGTATACTATGTATCAATACTAAATGTATTACCATGTGGTGGAGTCGTCACTGGCATTGGTTATAGTCAGTGTTGGGCGAAACTAATGATAGTTTACTAAACTAACGTCAATTCATTCTAACTAAAAATAAACTCACGTTATATTATTAGTTTCAGATGTGTAAAATTATTATTTAATGGAGTATTTTCTTAATAAATAGTTATTTTTAGATTTAGTATCAGTTTTTAGTATGATAATTCGTTTAATTTAAGCAAAAGTGACCTTAATTTATGATCTTAGTTTTTAATTTACTAATTAGTTTATTGCATACTTTGATTCAGAACAAGGGTAAAAAAATATGTATGTATTTATTTTTGTTTAAATAAAAGAGTGTTTATTTTATTTTTATGAGTGTTTTTTTTTAATTAGGTAAAACTTATGCTACAACTTACAACTACCTATTTAAAACAAAATGAAAACCAGTTCTATTATTTTTAATAATTTGCTTAAAAAAGGAGGCCCGGGGGCCGTGAGCGTTAAGGTGTGAGCCTTTAACACTCCGTGCCAAAGGGTCGTGGGTTCGATTCCCATTAGGGGTGGTGACTTTTTTTTTAGAAAAAAGAAAAGGCATCAGCCCTATTCTGGCTAGAAAAAAGTGGTAACCTATAGATAACCCGTCCTGAAATTCTTAGTTAATAATAAGTGGCCATCAAAATTTAATAATAATAATAATAATTTACTTAATTATTGATATAATATATGATTTACATTAATTCATGTTATTTTTGTAAAACTAAACTAAAATAAAGCTTTAATTCAGTATTTAATCAATTCCCAATGATTTAGTTTTAGTTAAGTTAATATCCATTAATTAATTTAATTTTTTGAGGTTGCAATTTTTAGTTTAGATTTAGTTTATTCTAAAAAGTGAATGTAGTTTTAATTTCAGTTTTAGTTTTGCCCAACACTGGTTATAGTAATACTTTCGGCATAAGCTCATTCACTACTACACAACAGCCAGCAGAATGGATGCTGATTTGACATGCTAGGGAGCTCAGAACTATACAAAACAGGTCATTTATCTAAGCAATAACTCAAGACAAGATATTTAGGCTGCTCAAATTACAGAAACGAAGGAAAAGACAAAAAAGTAAGAGTATATGTATATGTGTATATGTATATATATATATATATATATATATATATATATTTTATATATATATATATATATATATATATACACACACACACATATACAACATTATTATATAAGGTACGTAATATATTGAATCATTATATACCTCATTCAATGTATCTGTATTGTTATTAGTGGCGTAGAAGATGTTTCCTTCTTATTCTTCATTTTACTTTTATTTCATTTATGTGGATGCCTGATGATGAACTAAAATAGGTTCGAAACGTCGCCAATATAAGCAAATCATTTTAACAATTTTTGGGGAGCAACTCCTGCCATTTTCTTCAAGAATCCATTGATCTTTCCCCACCCTCACCTTCAACTCACATACTAATGTCAAAAGTGCTCATCCGCAGTACTCCAATCCTAAACAGTGACGACTGTCTACCAAAATCTATGATAACAATACATGTAATGGCAGACCTACAAATTTTCTATAAATTAATTACTTATTTGGTATATAACATGATATTCTTTGTATTAAATCACTAGATAATTTATTTATTTTTTTAAATCTGGCCATTCATTCGAGCCGACATAACAAAATTTTGTAAACATCAGAAATAATTGATACTTAATGAGATGGTAATAACACATTTAAGAATGGGTCACACATGCACACATGGAAGGCCTCAACGTGGATGTAAAACACATCTTGGTGGATTGCACCTCAATAGAGGAAGCCAGGTAGCCACAGCAGTTAACCAGCGACCAACCATCGCTGAAGGTACTCATAGAGTATTTAACACCTTGAAGGCAGGCGTCAAAGGGTCGTAGAGACCTGATAGTGCTCCCTCAATTCAGTCTGTATTTGTCTCGCCACACTGAAACAAATCCTTACTTGTTCGTAGCCATTATAAAGGGGTTTTCTTCAAATCTGACCGGCCTTCCACAGGAATTTTCTATTTTTCAACGCTCAACCGACTACAAATTGCTATGATTTTGTTATGATGAAAAAACATCAACGTATTTTACAATTTTCTCACACAGTTAGAATCTCTCTCTCTCTTTTTTTTAATTATTACGTGCATACTATTCATTTGAATATTTGAATTAATTAATTTCCGTTGTTCTGGCATCCACGAATTACATTCTTTGTGTTTTCTCAGTATGATTAGTACAGAAAACCAGTAGTAAATAAATTGGAAAATTTCTATCAGTCCCGTAACAGGCCACGAGGGCCCTGAGGGGCAGATACTATAGAGGTATCTGATACATGACCATACAGCACACTAGGGAGATAGTGTGGTCAGTACTATGCTCTGGCCGCCTGATTTCCCCTTGGCTGCTTCGACTGCTGGAGTCATTAGCACCCAAGGTACCCATTGATAAATTAATTAAAGGCTGGGTTGACCTAGGACGGTGAGGGAGGCCGAATTCAACCCATGAACAAAGACACTAGAAGAAAAAATCTTTAGTGCTTGCTCGGGATTTGAACTCAGGCCCTCCAACTTATTAGTCCACTGAACATTTCTATACAAATCAAAATTAACATTTATTATTACTTTTCTACGCAAATAAATTGTTATTTTTTTATTTATTAATTATAGGTACTCCGACTGCCAGGGTCATTAGCACCTAATAAATTGTTATTATTTATGGAAATGGAATGCTTGAAGTCAAGCATTTATGGAAATGGAATGCTTGAAAATCGCAAGCTGGGGAAACATTTTTCTTAGTACGTATATCCTTCAGTTGTGAATTCCTAGACAACATATTTTATTACCTGGGTAATATATCCTTTAGACTGAAAAGATATTGAGGTATATGAAAAATCCCTTTGTTCATTATTATCCTTTTCTTAGTTTTTGGGAATAAGGGCCGTTTACATCACAGGTCTATAATCTGTTTGAGATATTGTCTCTCACATTCGCCCCATAATCCCTTTCCCCTCAGTACCTAAAGGTTAAAATTATTATTTGTAAAAAAATATTTATTTATTTTTAAGTATGTTCCATAAAACTTCTATAAACTTATCATGTCTATTAATAACAAGTTTTTTCCGAATACTTCCTAAATCCAAATGTAACTAAAATTTAAACATCTTAGTTCAGATGCTCGCAAATTCTTGCTCACATCTTAGTTATATAATCACAAAGTATATAAATTGTATATGTGGGGGAACAGTTTAAAATATGCCAAAAATTCAATTTTTCAACTAAAGTCTCGATACATTTCAAAATTAAAAACAATTTTTTTTTTTAATCTTTATTTAAAGAAATTATGAAAAAAAAAATTAACTTTTTAGTTCATAAACTTTAAAGTCAATGTACTCAAAACTATGTTTTTCAAATCGGGGGGATACACTTCTTAATGATATTTGCTGGTAAAGTACGTAGGATGTTTACGATTCATGGAATTATAACGATTTTATGACAGACTTTCGATGGAAGTTTTAATCGAAAATGAAGAATTGCTCACTATTTTTTAAAAAATAATTAATATTTCTTAAAAATCCTACTTGCTTTACTAGATTTTACTTTCTTCTTTCAAAATAATCTTAGTTTTGCTTTTTAGATTAAAAATTGCTGCCTGCAGACTAGCCCCTGTGAAAAAAGAGGGTTTAAGTTCCTCAGACACAGCGCCGCCATTTTGTTTTCGAAGAATTAAAACTTTTTTTTTTTTTTGGACACTCCCATAAAAAAGTTTGACAATAAAGAATTGAAAAATATAGATTTATTTTTTTTTTCATAAATTGGAGAAAATGACTGGTTTTGATGACACAAGGTAGTGTTACCCCTTACCACAGCTAAACAATATAGAACGGGCTACAAGGCCTACGGCAGACTAGTGCAGAGAGTATAAAGTGAAGTAAGCAAAACACGAAGCTATCTAGTCGGAATATTCGCCAAAACTAACCTCAGACCTGTGCAGGTTTACCGGATGTCTCACACACACGCTCAGGTCTACTCGCCTGTGCAGGTAAAATGAATTGAATTTAGATTCTTCTCCGGTCACCTGTACAGGTTGCTACGCCTGCACAGGTATGTATGCTGGAAGCAGCTGGCACACACGCTCTGATTTACCTGCTCAGGAAAACCTCTCAGGTATAACGTAACATGTATGGTCGGCCTTAGTAAGGATAAATGACAAATACAAAACATGTTTGTTAGAAGAAATGCTTATTATGTTAGTTAGTACGAATGTCAAACATCTTAGTTAGGATGAATGACAAACATGTTAGTTAAGAAGAACATTAAATATATTTGTTAGAACAAATGCCAAACATGTTAGTTAAGAAGAATGTCAAACATGTTAGTTAAGACGCAAAAATCACCAAACAGCTTTACTCTTAACGCTTTCAGGACCGATGTTAGTTAGTACGAATGTCAAACATCTTAGTTAGGATGAATGCCAAACATGTTAGTTAAGACGAATGTCAAACATGTTTGTTAAGACAAGTGCCAAACATGTTAGTTAAGAAGAATGTCAAACATGTTAGTTAAGATGCAAAAAACACCAAACAGCTTTACTCTTAACGCTTTCAGGACCGATGGCTTCGAAGAAAATTTCCATCATGGCCGAAGTTTCCTTTTGGTATAGTTATTTAGGAAAACACTTAAAATAAATAAATAAGTGAAGAAACTTTTGAAAGTATGTACTTTTAGTGGATTAATTACAATTTATTTGTGTCAAATATGCGAAGACAGCGGGCAGAAGGAATTTTTCTGGCGGATTCAGTATCATACGATACCAGACTTGCAAACCTAACCGAAAATAACGTAATGAGGTCCCAAACCAAATATGAAGTATAGGACAAGGCCCGGAGTAGTGGGGATAGAAAGAAAGCCAAGCTCACGCACACACAACGACGCTGGGCCCTCAGAACACATCTCTCGGACGCATATGCCATGACGCTGGGCCCGAATGTGCTAAATTATGTAGAAGTATCTGATTTACACCAATAATTAACTTATACGTTTTTCCATCACTTTTTTTACACAAAGTGTCGTTTCAAAACTGTTCCAAGTGTTTACTTGTTCCATTAGCATATTTAACAACTACTGTCTTTATTTTACCTTGTATAAACCTAAGTTAATTTTACCTTGTTTAAACGAACAAAATTCAGGTAAATCCTTCTCCTTCTTAATCCAGAGATTATCTCCAGCTGCTGTAGGAAAATTAAGATCAATTACTCGACAATAGAAATAGAAAAATTAAGTACCAATATTCTATTTATTATAGTAACCTGTAATATATCTATCCCCCAAAAAAACATAAATGTGAAATAGAGGCCAAGTTCCTCCCCCCAAAGAAACACTCCCCTGCCCAAAAAGCGAGAAATATCCCCTCCTAAAACCCCCCAAAAACGCCTTACCATCCTACACTCCAAAAAAGTAGTATGAGTTGGTTTATTAAGAGTACCATATTTTCAACCAAAAATATTTGCCAATACAAGAGATGATACAAGAAAGAAATGTCCAAGTTCATTACTTAGAAGACCTATTAGTTACTTACTAAGAACAGTAAAGACACTTCAACTGACCTTTAAAAACAACAATAAAAATACTTTTATGCAGTTACTAAAATATCACTTTCCTCAACCAGGTATATTCTTAAACTTGGCAATGTTTTATTTGTGCCAAAATTATCTTTAGAGAGAAAACTAAACATACCTTGTAAGTATCAATTAAAATTTAGTTGCTGCATACCTACTGGCTTTTGTATTTCATATAAAACCAGGGTCTTTGGGTTCTGCATAAAGCTCTCCTTACTGCTTGATATTTGATACCAATAAGTAGCATACCTATCTACACCTAATCACTAGACTAGAAAAGTTAGAAGCTCTTCCAGATGACAGTACTCTAGAGGACAAATTGATTGCTCTCTTAACTAAACTATTACACTGTGAAACACAGGAATCTTATCCCGAGGATAAAGATCACAATAGGGAAAGTGTAGAAGGGGTCATTCCATGTCAAATCAACACACTTTTCGGACTTCATGTCTCAGATTTTCATGATTTTTGTTATACAGTAACATATCATAGACTTATGAAAAAATACCAAATTTCAGCTATGTAGCACAATTATTTTTTATGCTATTAATTTTTAAAGATTTAAAATTTCATCCATAATTTGGTCCTGATACGGTCTTTGTAGAATTGCTCTGGCTGCTAAACTTTTTACTGTGGCCCCCAGCCCTCACATCACATGGTCCTTTGCCATCTGGTATTGCTGAAAAATGCCATTCAGCCTCAGCTCCGAAATATTGCTTGTGATTATACAAGTTTATAAAGTTTTTTTTATTTTCGTATTGGGCCTCAGAGCCATCAGAAAAATAGACAATTTTTTTGGGAGGTCTTTGAAACTTACATTTCAGATATTCCATCAACTTTGTTTGAAACAGGTAGTTTAAAACAAGTTTCAAAGACCTCCCAAAAAAATTGTCTATTTTTCTGATGGCTCTGAAGCCCAATACGAAAATAAAAAAAACTTTATAAACTTGTATAATCACAAGCAAGATTTCGGAGCTGAGGCTGAATGGCATTTTTCAGCAACAGCAGATGGCAAAGGACCATGTGATGTGAGGGCTGGGGGCCACAGTAAAAAGTTTAGCAGCCAGAGCAATTCTACAAAGACCGTATCAGGACCAAATTATGGATGCAAGGCAACTGTTCGAATGGTCACATCAAAACATATCAAACATAGAATTGGTATTTGTGACCCTTGAAGAATACATTAAAACTAAAGAACTGGCCAACCGGTATAATACAGCTATACCTATTCCAGGCACCCAGAAATTTCATGCCTTCATACCTCTCAAATGCGGAACCAAAGTAAATGTAAAATTATTTTCTTCCGCAGTTGTTTCAAGCATATTTCCTGTTGTAAAGGACAAACAGCAGATATTATTTTCAGATATTAGTAGGTATGTAATATCAATCTATGGTGACATTTGTTGGTTGAGTTATGTTCTGGATAAAGATGAAGATTGCAGTAAAGTGCAAATTACTTTCCTCCATCCTTCCGTTCCATTGCCCTCATTTATATATCCCATGCCACCTGATACACTGTCGATCCCTTTTGCAGATGTGCTATGTAAAGTGAATCCTGTGACAGAGACTGGCCGAACATACAGTTTACGAGACTGTGAAGTGAACAAATGTGTGAGTCTCTTCCAACGATTAAAGTCTCGATGAACTAATTTGTTAACTTTACTAATAACATAGGACTTCTAATGGTATGTGTCTATGTGACCTTTCTCCATTAGAAAAATGTACAGCTAATAGCCAATGCTTGTTTCATTCAATGAACTATTCAAAATTTTCTGAAATGTTAATAGTTCTGGTATTTTTGACAAAACGTGTATTTATGAAACCCTGTATCTCCTGATCCCATTGAGATCCCATGATAAAATTTTGCCATATGTATTTAGGCATTACAAACCATTTTTGGTAATTTTTTGAAATTGCCACTTTTTGAGAAATTTAAATTTTAAGATTTAAATTTAAAATTTCCATTTTTTTTTTAATGCAACCTCTACTTTGTTGCATATCATATTAAAGCCCCATTCAATAGTTTTAAAATGAAACCACTCCCAGGTTTATATCATCACTGGTTGCGAGCCTATAGGCATCTAAAGTTACCAAAATATGACACTTTTTCATAAAATTTTAAATCTTTAAAAATTAATACCATAAAAAATAATTGTGCTACATAGCTGAAATTTGGTATTTTTTCATAAGTCTATGATATGTTACTGTATAACAAAAATCATGAAAATCTGAGACATCAAGTCCGAAAAGTGTGTTGATTTGACATGGAATGACCCGAAGGCTTTCAAGAAAAAGATAAGAACAAAGACAATACGTTTGGGAAGTGCCTAATAATTTCGATGAGTCAGTGAGTCATATAAATCCCGAATTCCGATCGCTTATATCTCAGAAACTATTCGATGTAGAATTATGAAAATTTCCAGTTTTACTCGCATCTAGTAGTATAATGCCTGTGTAAAATTTCATAACTTTATCTTTACCTGGTTGAAAGTTATGAGAAGGTTAAAATTGACTCTAAGACCTCCTGTAATATACACACAGTATGCTTAGGCTGGAACTTGGCCTGGCGCACTACCGTGCGCCTAGATTACAGGTTATTTTAAAATAATAAATTTTAAAAAGTCATAAAAAAAAATATGAACAATTGAGATTTCTGCAAAATATCATGTTAACATACCAACTGCAAACACACACACACACACACATATATATATATATATATATATATATATATATATATACACGGTAGAACTTGGATAATTCGAACCCCTAGGGACTGATGAATAAGTTCGAATTATCCAAAATTCGAATTAATAAAGCACGGTGTCAACTACTATTGTGAAAGCCCATTTCAGGACTTTTTCGTGACATTTTCATGATTTGAAAAGCAAATTTCACGCCCATTAAAAAGGAAATAATTTCACATCAAAAGAAAAAGCCTTAACTACTAGCTAAAAATTATTTGTAACATTACACTAATTATAATGGTATCTATTTATTTATCGATTTAAATAATTAATAAAACTATAAAATGTACATCATATTTTATCATCATACAATCATAGTCAGATTAATTTTAAAAGTGAAGAACATTGATACTAAACATTCTAGAAAGACTATGGAATTAGCAACCTCAAAAATATTGACCAGTGGTTGCAGAACTCATATTTCTAAAAATATTATTACCTAAATATTTATCGACATTGTACCTAATTTAGTAAATTAGTGTGTGCAGAATTTCAATATTAAGTCTGGATGTAAGTAAATAATGGATAATTGATGTGTAAATACTACAACAAAGGAATCTAACAGAATAAAGAGGCATGTGAGATAGATAAAATTGCGTTGCCATACAAAAACGGCAACAATTACAAATGCACAGCGCTAATAGCCAAGATTTGTTGATGCGCCGTAAAAAAAAAAAAAAAAAAAAAAAAAAAAAAAAAAAAAAAAAATTACAAATGCAGGGAAGTCCCGGAAATATGTTAAGAGTCCTGTAAAACTCAAATTTCGTGACATGGTTTCAAAATTCATGACTTTTTCGTGATTGTCGTGCCCTATTTTCAATTTTGTGACATGCAGTAGACACCCTGAAAAGTTGTTGAAAATAAAGGGCCAAAAAATAAAACTTCATCTTTTCACACAGCTTTTAATTTAAAAAAAAATACATAGATTTCATTTAAAGAAAAACAACAATTGCACAAATTGATGATTAAGTGCATAAGTAATACATATCTTTTCAAAAAAGTAAAAATAAAAGTCTGAAATTGTTGTTTGCTTCTTTGATTGAAGCCTGTCGGAGATCACAAAAGATTCTAAAACAATTAATGATTTAAAAACATTCTCACTGACATCATTTTTACTTTCTATAAATCGTATATTAATTGCGTTAAATATAGGGTTGGCAAATAAGTCCTTTCGGTTTTTTAAGTTGAAAGAAAACTATTGTATATTTTGAACATAATTTTTATTTTAATCTACAATGTAATGTCCATTATTTTCTATTACTTTACCCCATCTCTCCATCAGCTGAATAATCCCATGCTAATAGAATGTCTGTGGTTTATTAGCGAAAAAATGATCAAGGTGCTCCCTGACACCCTGTTCGTTTTCAAACCGTTTTCCACCTAAGGAATTTTGTAGAGACCGGAATAAGTGGTAGTCACTAGGAGCAAGGTCCGGTGAATAGGGAGGGTGGGGCAAAAGATCCCATCCAAGGGCTAACAATTTGTTGCGGGTGACTAACGAAGTGTGGGGCCTGGCATTATCATGATGGAAGACGACACCCTTTCGATTTGCCAGTTCTGGGCGTTTTCGTCGAATTGATTCATTCAATTTTGTTAATTGTGAGCAGTATAGAGTGGAATCGATTGATTTACCTTGTGGCAGCAGGTCATAAAAAATCACACCCTTGAAATCCCACCATACAGAAAGCATTATCTTCTTTGGGTGCAATCCCGCTTTAGATGTGGTTCCAGGTGGTTCGTTGCTAGGTCTCCAAGATTTGTTTCGCACCACATTATCGTAGACAATCCACTTTTCATCCCCTGTCACAAGTCTTTTAAGAAATGGATCGTTTTCTTGACGTTTTTGCAGGGAATCGCAAATGGAAATGCGTTTTGCCAAGTTGGCTTCGGTCAGAGAGTGGGGGACCCAAACATCCAGCCTAGAAACGTAGCCGAGCTTCCGCAAATGATTTTCTACGCTTGCATGTGATATATCTAGGGCCTCAGCAATGTCTCGCACTGATTGGGAAGGATTTTGATCGACTATAGCCTTAACATCAATGCTTTCAATTTCTTGTGGACGACCAGGTCGTGGTGCGTCGTTTATGTCAAAATTCCCTGCCCTAAACTTGGCAAACCAATTTTGGCACGTGCGCTCTGTAAAGGCTTTATCCCCATAGACCCCGCATATTTTTTTATGAGCCTCTGCAGCTCGCTTTCCTTTTTTGAAATAATACAGCAAAATATGCCTATAATGCAATAAATTACCGTCCATCTTCTCAGCTGGATCACAAACGCAATACTGACCTAATCTTAACAAGTGTCGACAGACATAACTGTTTACATATTACAAATAGGATAAACAATCCTCTGTTGGGATTAATTGCATCAGATAAATGTGACATATTGTAAACAAAACATGAATACAAAAACCGAAAGGACTTATTTGCCAATCCTATACAACAGTGATTCGACTGGACTCGGAACAGGCGTTTCCTGGGTTACTGTAGACTCATCTTCATCACCTGGTTCATCGTCTTCATCATCATGCTTCTGAGAAGCTTCGAATCTCTTTGAGAACATCGACGATTATTTTGGATTCACTTAAGTCACCGCACACTGTGACATCTTCATCGACATTAATGAAATCTTCATAGGTTATCCGACAGTCTGGAACATCTTCCCATCCATCCTCTACTTTCATTTGATTTTAAAAATCCAGCTTTTTTAAAGCAGTTACCTGAGGGGGAAATATTTTGACAAGATTTAAGATCGGCCACCTCTCTGTTCACTTCCCATTGGAGGTTCAGACTCGTAAAAAATTCTAATTATCCAACATTTTATTCGAATTAACCACAATTTTTTTTACATTGTTTATGCACGAAATTCTAGGGGCCGAGAGAAATATTCAAATTGTCCACGTTCCACTGTATATATAGTTGTCTGTTAGCTCTTTGGCAGGCTCAGAAATAATCCGTTTCTGATGAAATTTGGTATAAAAATACTTTGCCTGATTTAAAAGACCAAATTCGTTAACCAGCCTGTTCCATTTACTGGAATAATACAGGGTCTGTCCGGAAAGTAATAGGACTGATTTTTCGCCGACTGGATTTGGTAGAATGGGTCCCTATCTAACGAACGAGGTCGCCGATGAAGACTGTGCTGGAAGACCTTGAACTTCGAAACACACCGTCAATGTGACTCCTGGACAATCTGTCAACTCCAAGTTCTACGTGGAAGTGCTCAAGAGACTCAAACGAAGTGTCAATCGGGTCCGAAAAGACATGGCAGCCGACTGGACGTTGCACTACGACAACGCCCTGACTGACACCTCCTTTCTTGTGACCAGCTACCAGGCCTGGCAGGCATCCCAAAGCTTCCTCAGCCACTCTACACCCCAGATGTGGCCCCCGGACTTATTTTCGTTTCATTGCCTTAAAAGACCAATGAAAGGAAAGCATTTAAAGACGACAGAGGGGATCTAAGCAGCTTGTACCATGGCTCTAAAGGCTATTCCGGAGAATTCCTACTGTGACGCCTTCAATGCTTGGAAATCCTGCTGTATCGACACTGGAGGAGCCTATTTTGAAAGTTTTTAAAAAATTGTAACGGTTAGATCAATAATTTTTTTTAATCGACTCAGTCCTATTACTTTCCGGACAGACCGTCCGTTGTATATTTTCAATAAAATTCACAATAAGAAAATATTAGATTTATGGTTTTCCCTTCATAGGCTTTTGTGTATATGTTTTATAGGTAATTGCGCATGGGGAATTGAATAAAACCATTTTCTAGGCAATATCTATAATCGTACTCAAGAATAGTGAATAAAACTAGTTTTCCTAACTACAGTAAAACCTTGTTAACCCGGACCAGTTTTGAAAACGAAATTATGTTGTTGAATGTAGTAAATGAAGACTAGTTTTACCGACAATAAATTGCTATTCTCAGTAGGTAACTTACGTGAGTTTTCCTAGCGTCTCGATTGAGGTACAGTATCATTTTCCTGTTTCATTTGTTCGTTGTCCACAGTTTTGACGAAACGTAAAAACATTGTTGAGACTATGGAAAAAAGGTTGGAAGCATCGACAAGAATTGATAAGGGAGAATCGTTAAAGAACATTGCTGCAGAGTTTGGAGTAGGAACATCACAAGAAAGGAAGATTACAAGAATAAAAATAAAACATTGTTTTTTAAATTTTGCTGAGGCTGGACCCTTAAAATTTTTGTTAAAGATTAAAAAAATCTGGCCATATTTCAAAGAACATTTACCTGATTCAAACCTAATTTGGACAGTCAATAAAGTTCTAAAGTGACTCATTTCCTTTCAATCGGGGTGTTTCTACATGTTCTAGGATCTACGTTATAAAAAAAAAAGTTTACATTTAACTTTTATTTAGAGAACCCTTTTTTACAATTACCTTTTGAGATAATACAATAGTCATTTATATGGTTAGAACAAGGAGTCTTTCTTCTTTTGAAAGAGCTCAAGGATGTAAAAATTGGATTATCTCAAGGCGTGATATTGAATTTCAAAACGTCATGTTACTTTTTCGATTCCAAATTTTTAGTATCTTCTGGACTGGGGAAAATTATTATTTTTTGTTTTCGATGATATTTACCAAATTAGGATTTCTTGGGAGGCTAATTTAAAAAAAAAAACAAAATGTATAATACTAGTTCACTTGAAAACGTGAGCATATTTTTGAATTTATTTGACAAAATATAAATTATTGTTTAACAATTATATTTTTCCTTTAATCTACTCTCTAAAACAAATACATTGGCGAAAGATTAATGCCAATATCATTTACTAAACTCAAGAAATAAAATATAACATTTTCAACCTATTTTATTTTATTTCTAGGCTCCTAAGGAGTATTGGACGGAATGCTCGGATATGTGTTGACTATTTTTCGATGCAGAATCACCAGAAAAAAATTGGGCCAAATAGGTGACCCCACCACTGTTTGCTCCACTTGTTAGTAGGGCTACTAGTTGGATAGTCGGCTCCACTCATTTAGTGATATTAAAGGACACAAATAACAATGTAATATTTTTGAAATTAAATACAGGGTTAATATTAATTGTAGTATGTTGCCATTATCTTACGATTTTTAGTAAAATAATTAACATTAATTATTATTACTTTATTAAGATATCGAACCTTTGATAGGAATGAAGCATCCCATCCTCATGTGGTCGACAACAGTCTTCTGCATGGAGTTTACTTCCCGTTGGAGACTCTCTCTTCGTAGTTTCAGATCCAAAGATTCCCTCCTCAGAACTTCAGTCTTCGCTTCGAGGAACTCAATTTTTTCCAACTTCTTCCTACGACATTTAGCAGCAGCTATCCTGTTCCTCAGACGTTTCCTTTCGAGTTTCAACTGTTCTTGAGTGACGACATCGATTGGAGAGACGGGGAGGACTGGACTCATGGGGACACGCTGGAATTCATCGTGGCTGTGCCTCACGATAGGAGATCCTTCAGGTTCTAGAGGGTACTCGAATGAATTATTACAAACATCATCAAGAGTCTTATCGTCACAAGCGATAGGTGGGGGGGAATAAAAATTTGGAAATGTAGGAGTCCTGACTTTGAGAGAATTTTGCTCTCCCATCAGCTGGTCATATTCATTAGCACAGAATTGCATAAGGTTTGTCGGAGTGAAAAGAGGCAATGTACTCACATGATGAGGGCCATAACAGCCATCATTAAAATTCAGGGTCATATCTTTCTTAAAGGCATTCATATCCCTGTTGGTATGAGGCATCAAGGTGTTATACATATTCTTCTTTATAATTATTCACTAACAATAAATACATAAATAACAAAAAATACCCCGAAACAGTACAAAAATAACTGCAGCCGAAGGTGACTCACATTGACTAATGGATGAATAATACAGACATCAGAAGGACTTCTTTTTGATTGGCTTTCCAGCCACGCCCATGACGTAATATTCCTGTCTACTCATTGGTTCTTTCCGCAGGTCTACCAACATCTTAAGCAATACACTACAATATATATTTTTTTTTTTAACTCTTTTCTTCTTTAACCAAAGACAAACAACAATTTATTATGCATACAAACAAAAACAATTTTAATTATAATGAAAAATAACATGCTGTTTAATTTATACGTACACTAAAAATTCGTAAAACTACAAGAATTTTTTAGTGAGGATAAAGAGGGGGAGGGCAGATAGATAACGTTATGTGGTGTCAATTCTGTAAGATGAGCTGTACTAAATTAGCAGTTTACTATAGGAGGAACGTGAATGAGCAAAAATATTAGTGCCAATTAAACGTTAATTCTTACATTAATTTAAAAATATGAACGAAATATTTTGATGATGTGACGAGATCCGGAAAAGCCCCAAAAAATGCAGGCGTTTCAGAACAAATAATAATAATAATAAAGCCTTTTATTATGTTCTTAACTCAACAATAAAATTAAATTACAATAAATATATACAAATAATTATAAATAACTGAAAATAAAATAACAATTTCAATCTGCAAAAAATTCTTATTTGAGTTTGAACATAGGCCTTCCATGAAGGAGTACAGGTCTAGACTTTCCCAGACGACCAGCCTACTGGTAAGCCGAGGTTCCTATCTGGATCCACTTCTCCTTCCAAGCATCTCTGTCTCTTGCCAATCTCCACCATAATGGACCAGCTATCTTCCGAAAAAAGTCAGTCCATCTTTTCTTTGGTCTTCCTCGTCGCCTCTTGTAACCATAGGGTGTCCAAACAGTCACCTCCGTTTACCACCTCTTATCCGACCTTCTTAAAATGTGCCCAGCCCATTCCCATTTTTGCCTTCTAACCTGATGGATTATATCCTTCAGACCAGTCTTCTCTCTGATGACACTACTCATAATTTTCTCCTTCCTTTTTATGTTTGTCATACTTCTTTCTACTGATCTTTGCCAGGTTAACAGTTTTCTTGATTGGGCTTTAGTTAAGGTCCAAGTTTGACAACCAAAGGTGACGGCAGGGAGTATAGAGGTATCAAAGACTTTTTTCTTAACTTCTTTTGGGAAATTTCTTTTCATTACTTCTCTTAAAGCCCAATACTTTCCCCATCCTATTGATGTCCTTCTATTCACTTCTTTCCATGATTTGTTAGCAAAAGAGACCAACTGCCCAAGGTAAATGTAGTCTTCCACATATTCTAGCCTGTGACATCCAACGCTAATGTCCACCTTTTCCCCGTTCGTCATTAGTTTTGTTTTATCAAAGTTAGGTGAGAGGCCAACTTCTCTACACTCCTCCAGTAATGTTCTTATCATCATTGTAAGATCTTCTGCAGTGCTCGCTAACAAAACAATGTCATCTGCAAATCGGAGACAGTTTAGCCACCTTCCACTGACCTTGATGCCCATGTCCTTCCAATTCAAACGCCAAAATATTGTTTCCAGCACTAATATGAACAGAATAGGTGATAGAGGATCTCCTTGACGCACTCCTCTCCTGACTGCCAAATTGGGACCATTCCGTTCAGCGGCAATGAATGCTTCCATGTCCTTATAAACCTGCATCACTACACGAATGTATTTGTACTCTAAGCCTATCATTTGTAGGGCCTCAAAGATGCTTCTATGGAAAATACTGTCGAACGCTTTCTGGAAATCGACAAAACATAAATAAGTAGGAAAACTATACTCCTTTGCTTTTTCGATTACTTGATTAATTGTCTGGATGTGGTCGGTCACAGAAAAGCCTTTTCTAAATCCAGCTTGGTCTTCATTTAAGAAATGCATTATTCTCCCAGTGAGGCGCTCTTTAAGGATGGTTGCAAACACTTTTGACACAATCGAGCTGAGAGAGATGGGTCTATAATTGCTTATCATTTTTCTGCTGCCCTTTTTATGAAGCAAAATGATTTTGGCTGTCTTCCATTGGTGGGGTATTTCTTCTCCCTGTAACATAGAATTAAAAATATTTTCTAAATGCTTGATTAATATTGTACCTCCTGCTTTTAACATTTCGCTCCTTATTCCGTCGGGCCCAGGACTTTTACTTGTTTTCAGGTTATCTATTGCTTTCCTGACCTCATCCCTTGTGATCTGTGGAATACCCTCTTCGGAATTTGGCTTTGGTAAGGCAGGTACCAGATTAGTTTCTTCACAATCGTATATATTCTTGAAATAGTTGGATGCTGTAGCTATCATCATTCCTCTCTCTGTAATATTTTTATGATCCTGACTGTCCAGTGATAATAACCATCTTCTACCTTGGCTTAGTTCCTTCTTTAATTGTTTAGTGGAACTATTCTTGGAGATAATTTCGGTTACCAGTTCATGTCTGTATTTGAGTAAATCCTCTTTAATTTTCCTTCTTATTTCTCTATTGAAAGACGTTATGAGCATTGGATCTGCATTCGGATTTAATTTTGCTTCTCTTCTATCCTTAAGTAGCTTTAGAGTAGTTGTTGACAATTTATTGATTTTTCTAGGATTTTGTAAACTATCCTTATTTGGGGAAAATTTGTTGAGAACTCCTGTCAAGTTGTCGTAGTTCTCTTGAATGGTTCTTCCTTCCAGCTGTTCGGGTAATTTCTTCGAGAGGTATTCCATAAATTCATAAGCTTCATCCTCTACGTGAAACATGGGCACTTTCCTTTTCAATTTGAAAGTTCGGTCTTTTTTAAATTTCCCAGTGACACAAACAGCTTTCAGTATTCTATGATCTGACTTGAAATTAAAAGCAGGTATTACACTCACATCTCTAAGTTTAATTTTGTTGGTTAAAATGTAATCTATTTCAAAGGTTTGCCCCTTCGGTGAGCACCATGTCCATTTAAAAGCATTTCTTTTCTTGAAATATGTATTGCCAATGTGCAGCCGTTGAGATAAGGCAAAGTTTACAAGGCGACTTCCTCCATCATTCCTCCTTCCGCAGGTATTGGTACCTATTATGTGCTCTTCTCCATCCAGCCTCTTTCCTACTCTTCCATTAAAATCCCCCATTATGAAATTAGCTGCCCTGTATCGACTCAGCCTGCCCATAAATATTTCTAAGTCTTCATAGAACTTATCTTTTTCCTCTTCTAGATAATCCGCTGTTGGTGCATAGGCCTGAGCCAAAATGATTTTCCTGCCCTTTCCTATATCAATAGATAAAGCAGCCATTCTACAATTAAAGTCCTGGAATTCGATGACCGACATTTTTATTTTTCCTGCTACATAAAAACCAACACCGAATTGCCCATTAATACCAGCTGAGTGCATGAATATGTTTCCATTCTTTCTCTGGATAATAGCTGAGTAATTCCTCCTTATTTCCGAGAGTCCTACAATATCCCAAGTTATATCCCCTAAAGCTTCTTCGAATTCCACTAGATGCTTGCTCCTCTTCTCTCAAAGTCTGGACGTTCAATGTACAAATCCTTAGTTCGCTTTCCTTAAGATGAGTCCTTGTCTGCTGTAGTTGCTAGCTCAGAACAAATAGATCATGAAAATACAGTTCATTTGAATTTGCAACTTGCAAGGAAGTCCGATTCTCCGATAAATTCTCAAAGAGAAGGAAGATTTACGATGCCAAAACAGAACACTGAGATAATCCTAAGCGGAAATGACTCCCCCCTCCTTCTCAACGTTCGCCCTACGAAAACGCTATTACCAATACGTTTCTCGTTCACTTACATTGTTTTCAAAAATTCTCATTTTACTGTTGAGCCTGTTGGGCCTGCTTTATCAGCATGACCTATGGAGAGGGGTAGGAATCACGCTATAATCTTAATTACTTTCCCATATCATGCTGATGTAGTAATCAATTCTTCTTAAGACAATGTTTTGTTAAGACGAGGAGCGATTTGTACAAAGAGAGCGTTTATCAGAGAGGGACGTGTTTAACCTTACTTAAATATAACCTTAGTTTTCTGGTGATAAGAGAACCCAGTCAGTCAGCTGTTGACAGCTTCTGTAGATAAAAGTCTATTTTTTTAAAGTTACATTATGAAGTTTTCCAACTGATCATGCTAATGGTCTTCCATTTCTCCTGTGCTACACAATTATTTCAATCATACCAACATAATGTGGATTTGTTATGAGGTAAATACTTTTTGTTTTTATCTCTAATCTGTTATCTCTTATCAAACTTCCTTGTTATCACACTATACATGTTTTTAAGTTTATTTCTCTGGGATTGTTAAGAAAATCCCCTATACAAATAAAATGCGTTGTCATGTGGCAGGTTTCGATTACATGTAAAATAAGCTCATGAAAAACATATATATATATATATATATATATATATATATATATATATATATATATATATATATATATATATATAAACGTAGTAATGAGTTCCGAGTCGCAGGAACTGTTTCATCTTGGCTAGTTTCCGTTCTCATCCATAGTGTCTTCTGGAAAGCTTACAATAGAATCTTTTTTTTTTTAACTTTCGTGATAAAGTTAAAAACGTATAAAACTGTAAAATGCAATCTCATAGAGAAGCAATAGTTAAGGCGACACAATCGGAAAAAAATACAACTTAAAAAAAGTCCGTCACGCAGGAGCTGCGGTACTAAGCACACTTCACAGAGTGCGTTTACACCTGACACTTGTTGCAGGAAATATATCTCATGTGTCGGATGGGCGATCTCTTTAAATGCTTATATAAAGACGGAAATAGCTAGGCATTTATGTCATGGATATGTATACGACAGTTCTGAATTTGTTAACATTTTCGATAAATTTAAGGTCCATTTACATACCCGTGTATCCTGTGTCGTCCATTCTGCTTGCAATGAAGAAAGTTGGAACATGAGAAAACGTTAAATACAGTTTTGATAGTTGATAAAGAGATATTTACCATGTATTCCATAGTCTTAACTGAAAAACACCGATTTTTGAGTTTGCTGTTGCAACTAGGTAATAATCAGTGTTAACATCTGTTAGCAGTGTCGACACTACAGCTAGTAGTCAAAACATTTATCTTTAACATTTAATTCTTCCCTGTATAATCATAGCCCAGTATATGGAGGCTTCAAAATGGGGTCAAGCTAACAATAATTCCCCCACAAGATTTTATTTTTTAATGTGGTTTGGTACGGTGTGTATGCTGAAACCAAGTTTTTGACCTTGAAAACTTGGATTCATCAATTCTTTTTATAACCCATATCCCTAAAAGTTGAAAAGCATCAATAACTGAATCCAAAAAGCACAAAAACTTATAAATTTGATCAATTTTAAATCACTATTGAGCCAAAATGAGAAAAAAGAGAAATTTTCATGTGATCGCATTTTGCCAAATTTTGGTTCCTCTTAGCCACAATTAACTTCTGATTCCATTCTAAATGGACTAATTAACAGTGTTTGCGGTATGTTGATGGGAAAAGGGGGGTGGGGGGAACCCTAAGAAATTTAGACTGATACCAGTGTCCGAGGAATTTTTAACACTGTACTTCTTTAAGTTCTAAGCGATATGCCCGTGGCATTAACTATCAGTGTTCCTTTTTGATTTCAGGATCTGGAGGATGGGTATTGTGAATTCTTTCTACGATCGTATTTTCAGAGATAATAAGGTAAATACATTTTATAATTTACTTCATTTAAGGAATTGTGTTTCTTAAGCTGTACAGGGCTTCAGAAAAATAATTGTCATCCTTTGGCCAGATGGTTCTCCAATGCGAGATCGGAAAAAATAACCCCCATAATGACCCCAGCAAAATTGAATGAATATCATACATGACCTGTGAAATCCCCAATTAGTATTTCAGCAATTAATTGAAAGCTTATGTCAAAGAGCTCTTGATAAGGTTCGAGAATAACCTCATGAAGGCATTTCTGTCAATTGTAAAATATGAGTTATAGTCCTCCAATGATTACAGCTGAGAGGCTCGTTATTCAATATACTTATCATTTTCACTTTCCTCCGAAGGAAAGTAGCTATTGAGGTTGCACTCATGACGGAATTTTTGAAAAATTTCTTCAAATCTTTATCGATCCTACCTAGTAGAAACTGAAAATTACCCCCGTTAAAATTTATATATATATATATATATATATATATATATATATATATATATACGAGGTAAGGTCCAAAAGTTTCCGGCCTGTCCTGCTTCCCCTCCTTCAAACGTGCCGGGACCTGCACGCCTATGCAGGTCCATGCCTGCTCACTCCATCCCCATCGCCCGCACTTCCTCAGTCTTATCAGTCAGTGTCCAGCCTTGAAGGAAACTCCCCATTTTTACAATGTTCAAACTCGAGTACCGTGTGGTAATTAAATTCTTTTATAAAGAGGGTCTTACTCCTGCGCAAATTAAAGAGCGCTTGGATTGTGTATACGGGCAGTCCTCCCCCTCGTATTCCACAGTGAAAGAATGGGCAAAATTATTTAAGTTAGGGAGAGAAAGTCTAGAAGATGACCCACGTCCCGGTCGCCCATTGGAAGCTGTCACTTCTGAAACAATCCAACTTGTGGAACCTGAATAGCTGTCTGACCGGCGACTAAAAACCAAGGAAATAGCAGCGAGTTTAGGGCTTTCAAAACCAAGTTTTTTGAGGATCATCAAAGAACATTTGCATATGAACAAGGTTAGTGCAAGATGGGTTCCAAAAATTCTTTCAGCTGCTCAAAAACAGGAACGAGTTCACTGCTGCAATGAATTTTTACGCGAGTATAATGCCGACCCAAGGAATTTTTTGGACTCAATTGTAACTGGGGATGAGACAATGGTTCTATATTATGACCCACTCAGCAAAAGAGAGTCCATGGAATGGAGAAGACCAGGAGAATCGCCTCCTTTAAAGGCAAAAGTCACGCAGTCAACAAAAAAAGTAATGGCCACAATTTTTTGGGACTCTAAAGGAATACTACTGATAGATTTTAAAGACAGGAATACCACAATGAATGGTGAGTATTATGCAGCCCTACTTCACCGATTACGAGACGCCATTAAAGAGAAGAGGCGAGGGAAGTTAAGCAGAGGTGTCCGCCTCCTTCACGACAATGCCTCTGTCCACACAGCATTGATTTCCAAGGCCGCTGTGAAGGACTGTGGATTCCAAGAAATCTCTCATCCACCCTACAGCCCAGACTTGGCCCCTAGCGATCTCTACCTTTTCTGAAAGTTAAAATCTGACCTTCGTGGAAAGCAATTTAACACCGACGATTTAACACCCGTGCTTTACTAATCCCGTGGGAGAAGTAAATCGGCTCGATTTTCATTTCTGTTGCAAAGAATATATATCAATATACGTTTACATGTATATATAAATATAATATAAGTATATATATATATATATATATATATATATATATATATATATATATATATATATATGGACGGTGAAAACGCGCTAAAATTCATTTATTGAGTAAACTATCAATAAAGTCCTTGGAAGACTAATTTTTACAATGGCTACAAAAAATGTAATTTCCAGAATTATAGGTACTTTATCAAAATTAATTATTAAACATTTAATGTGTAGTGGTCCCCCCCTGCGTAGTTTTTTGCTGTGTTAAACTCGGGGACAACACTGTAGCGGCTTCCATGTCTCAAGCTAGCTCACAGCAGGCATCGAACAGAAACAAAATTATCAATACATATCCAGCCCTTAATAAATTAACTTTACCTTATTAAATTTCATAATTTGTTTATATATATATATATATATATATATATATATATATATATATATATATATATATATATATATATATATATATAAACAACCGGTGCATTCAACGTGGCTATGGCCGTTATCATCATATATATATCATGATAATATATTAATGAATTTCCTATGCTTTGCAGGCCTTCTTCGAAACGGCATGTCTTGGAGAGAAACTATACAATACTTCACTTGAAGAACGGTTTGAAGCAATTTGTGCCAATGGCGAAGAAACATTTTCTTGCATCAATATGCTTATGGGTAAATTATTATTTTATATATTTTTATTCATATAAAAGCACACACAATGTCATATCTTATAATTAGAGTGTTCGTCATTTTTTAACCCGCTTAAGACATCGACCAGATGAGGGAATTCACACTTCAAAGATATATCCAAGCATATAAGTTTCAAAAAACATTAAAAAAAAATCAGTCCCGTAACAGGCCACAAGGGCCCAGAGGGGCAGATACTATAGAGGTATCTGATTCTTTACCATACGGCACACTAGGGAGATAGTATGGTCAATACTATGCTCCGGCCGCCTGATTTTCCCCTTGGCTGCTTCGACTGCTAGAGTCATTAGCACCCAAGGTACCCATTATTAATTAAATTAATTAAAGGCTGGGTGAGCCTAGGGACGATCTGGGACCCCAAATCCAACCCTCGAACGGCAGCACTAGAAGAAAAAATCTTTAGTACGCGCTCGGGTTTTGAACCTGGTCCTCCAGTTCATTAGTCGAGTGCTCTACCACTGAGCTAACCTCGTCCCCTCAGCATATTAAGCATAACTTAATATCAATAATAGTTCATTAGTCGAGTGCTCTACCACTGAGCTAACCTCGCCCCCAGCTTATTAGTCGAGTGCTCTACCACTGAGATAACCTTGCCCCCAGTTCATTAGTCGAGTGCTCTACCACTCAGCTAACCTCGCCCCCAGTTCATTAGTCGAGTGCTCTACCACTCAGCTAACCTCGCCCCCAAAACATTCAAAAAACATAGGTCACGAAAATAAGAGGAAAACATTGAACTACTATTATTTTGTGACCTCTTAGTTTCGTGGCAGGGGGCCGATAACGTAGTACACAATAGTTTCACATTTACTACTTCATTTGAAGTCTTTCGCCCGACATGTTTCGTGCTTGTGTCGCACCTCTTCAGGGGCTTTCCTTGTTAGTAAGTAGGCGTAATACGCCTGATTTAATAGGCTTTCCAATTTCCACCTTCCACTTACCACAAATTTCCAACTTGACATAGTTTAGAAAATACACCAAGATCCGAAATATTTCATGTCTGTTAATATCATTTTTTTCTAATACTTCCTTACTTCCAAACGCAACCAAAATTTAAATGCAATTTTTTAAATGAATGACAAACATCTGGAACAAGTTTCAAGTGAATCAAGCGTTTCTGAATGCCCAAACTGAAAATTAGTTCGGAAAAGTAGTTGTATCAATGTGTCTCGTAAACGGTCAGAGATATCGCTTTGAAAATGAATTCATTCGTTTTCCTACGTTAAGAAACCTGTAACACGAGAACCTACAAGCATACGAACGAGATAATATAGATCTAACGATTTTTTTCACGCGCATTTCGCCCCAAACACCATTTTCTAGTAGATGGATTCTGCTGGTTAACGAACTTGATATTTCAAATTAGATGAAAGATTTTTGTACTAAATTTCATCAAAATCAGACCATTTTTGAGTCTAGGGAAGTGCGTACAGACAAATGTATGTTTAAACAAATTTGAACCACAAATTTATGTTCGTGATCTATGGGATCTGAAATGTCAAATTTTCTAATCGGCACTTGCGGATTGCGTCATGAGGTCTACCTCATAAGCCGGTTTGCTCCCAATGGAGTGAGGGAGGAACTGCGTTTAAACGTTCAAAATAACGGACAATTCCGAAATTGAATCACTGATTTCTCCGATTCATGTTGCTCTACCAAAAATTGCATTACAACTGTTTATGTGGGGAATTTAATAAGCTTTGTAAGTTTACATTGACTACGATTTTCTAACCCCGTTTCTCCCTATGAAGGGAGGAAGCGCATTAAATCTATGTATATAATTTGAATAAACGTTTCATTATCATTGTGCTTGCAGGATTCGGAGCCGATATGTACACGGAAGACGATAGTGGATACACCCCGCTTCATACAGCAGTGGAGAGTGGCAACTTCACAGCAGTGGTTACATTCGTCCATGCTGGAGTGGATGTGAACAGGAAGTACGAGAGGTTTAGAGGTGAGACAGTAGTGCACTTCGCCATCGGTAAGAAGAAGGACGAGATGGTTCATCTGCTGTTGCAACTCGGAGGGAACGTGAACGCGCGAGATTGGGAAGGTAAGACCCTTCTGCATAAAGCCGCATCTGAAGGGTATCTACCTATGATGAAGTTCTTGTACAAGTACGGAGGCAGCCTGAGAGCGAAGGACCATAACGGGCAGACGCTGCTTCATTGGACCGCCGAGAGGAACTACTTCGACGCTACCCTTTGGCTGTTGGAGAACGGCGCGGACTTGGAAGCGAAGGATTCTCGCGGATGGACGCCTCTGCACATGGCCGCCTGGTGGGGAAATCGCGCCATTGCAGAAATACTCCTTATCTGGAGTGCCGAGACTGGCGCGAAGACTCGGGAGTCCAGGACGCCATTGCACTTGGCTGCCTGGCAAGGGCATGCGGACTTGCTTCGACTACTCTTGGACTGGCGAGCGTCCATTAACTCGAGGGACGAGTTCGGACGCACGCCGTTGTATTACGCCAATCAATACAGGCATTCTAGACGATATCGTCATGATACTGCCGCCGTAGACCTACTCAGATCCAAAGGCGGTATTCTCTAAGGTGGAAAAGTATGTAGGTAGAGGCTGGAGCTGGCGCTATGAGTCGCGACTTGACGTACCGTTACACAAGAGACTTTACAGTTTTTCAGAATTCAAAAAAAATTAGCTCTATACTTAATTTTCGAGAAAATATAAAAAAGCACTTCCTTATTCCGAGTTCGCCAAAGTGCCTTAATTGGCTTCCGGCTACACTTTTGAAAATAATTTGAAGCAAGGAAATGAATGTAACATTTTCCAATCCGTTCTTTGAAAAGATTTGGTTTCGTGTACTCTGACATTCTGAAAAGTAATATGAGAATTTGTCTATGAGGTCAACGTTCTTCTGAACTCCGTTGAATACCTTTTCATAATGATTGGAAAACATTAAAGGCTCGGGCACACAGGAAGCGATCCAACGATGGTCGCGGCGGTCTGCGATAAGGGGACATCACATGGGATGCGACATCTTGGTGAGCAATACTGTTGTTAATTTCAATAAATCATATACATTCAATTAGCTAGAATACATACAATACAATTCATGTATTTTTTTTTGTTTTTGTTTTTTTATTAAAACAACATAACCTCAAAAACATATGACTTTCAATAAATAATTCAGTTTCTTCACCAGAACTTCTTTATACAACTGTATCGCCTGGTAAAACGATAAAGACTACCTCGCTTTGACAGATCGTCCTCTGAGTGACTGGGTTGATGCTATACTGTATAATACAACTAGATCGCCTCCCACCCTCGGTCAGATATCGCTCCCCGCCACGATACAGATCGCGTCCTGTGTGCACAGCCTTTAAACCAATGGTGGCGGGCGATCTACTTGTATTACACAGTATAGCATCAGCCCCGTCAAACCAGGGAAGATCTATCACAGCGAGCTGGTCTTTATCCCTTCGACGGTCGATACAGCTATACAAAATTACAGATTTGTCGCGCGATCTGTCCGGTAAAATGAGAGAAGAAACTGAATTATTCATTGAAAATCATATGTTTTGAGGTTATATTGTTTTAATTAAAAAAATACATGACTTTAATCTTGGTAGTTGAATGTATGTATATGCTTTATTTAAAATAACAACTGTATTGTTCACAAAAGATATCGCGTTCTACGTGATGTCCCCTTATCGCAGCCCGCCGCGACGATCGTCGGATCGCTACCCCCTGCGACCATGGGCGTTTATAAGGGGAGGAGGATGCAACCCCTCAAAATCGGTAAAAATGTGTCATCAAAACCTTAAAAATAAATTAAATAAGATCATTTAGTTCAGAAAAAATATATATTTTTTTGGGTGTAATATCGTTTTAATTGGCTAACTATTCCAAGTTCTAGATTGTTAGTATTCAATACCCCCCAAATATTTTCAGCCCCCCCCCGAAATTCAACCAGCCCCTCCCTAAACTATTTTCTATATAGGCCCATGGCCGCTACAGATCGTGTCCTGTGTGCCCGAGCCTTTATATTTACAACAAAAAAAAATTAACAAACACGGGAAGTCTAAGACTTTTCGTATATTTTCTTAAACATTTCCAAAACGGTTCAGAAATCGTGGTAAATGGAAGGTAACCATTCGAAAACTTAACTATTTTTCTACATATGAAAATTTTCCCGGAGGACTCAGAGCTAGCAGTTTGGGAAGAGTTGTTTCTGTTTTGACAAAAGCAGCCAACATTTTCTCTCGACACAACATGAATAGTGACCAGCAAAAACTGCGGTTTTAGCTGTCGTAATATTTTCGCGCGAACTTTTGATTTCTATGCTTCAATTCACGTCACGACACAAAGCTGAACACAAAGCCGGCCTGATGAGGTTGTCCTACCTGTTGGAATGTACTTGACAGAACCCAGCTGGGCAATTGGTATCGTAAACTCTGGTACAAAATCGCTAGTGAAGATTAGTTTGATATCTCTGTTATTGGAAAAAATTATTATTCATTCTTGATAACAAAAGTCCGTCACGCAGGAGCTGCATAACTAAACACATCCCTCACCTAAGTGTTTCGTTTATACAGAATTTATGAAGATGTTGCTCAATCAAACATACATAAATACGAAACCATAAAAACAAATTATATAAACAGACATTTTCTCCGTTTTTTTTTATTAATAATTTTCTATGAAGAGCTCACCTAATTATTAATATTGTATATAATTTTCTTCCGACATAAATTCCAATATATTTTTCTTTTGGGGGCGAGGTTAGCTCAGTAGAGCACTCGACTAATGAACTGGAGGACCAGGTTCAAAACCCGAGCGCGCACTAAAGATTTTTTCTTCTAGTGCTGCCGTTCGAGGGTTGGATTTGGGGTCTCAGATCGTCCCTAGGCTCACCCAACCTTTAATTAATGATGGGTACCTTGGGTGCTAATGATTCTAGCAGTCGAAGCGCGGCCGGAGCATAGTATTGACCACACTATCTCCCTAGTGTGCCGTATGGTCTAGAATCAGATACCTCTACAGTATCTGCCCCTTTGGGCCCTTGTGGCCTGTTACAGGACTTTTTTTTTTTTTTTTTTTTTTTTTTTTTTTACCTGTTCTTCATCAGTTGTGCGCGATATCTAACGATTTTCGTTCAAATGAGTTGAAAACAGCGGCCAATAAGGGCAAATTAATGTATAATTACCACCCTCCTAATGGATCGATTAAGCTTATTTGTAGAATAATAATATGCCTCTTTACTTTAGTAATTTTTGTTGTAACAACAAAACAACAATATATCAAAAGAGTTAATAATAACGTGGGTGGAATAAAGCTCAATACCAGATATATTTGTGGTTTTATAAACTCATTCAGTCCTTTCTTCTTCGAATGCTTAATACCAAGCTTCGTGGCGAAAGAACATTGTGGCAACTATCCTATTTATCTTGGTTACCATTCGAAAGCTTACTAAATGGCCTAGAAAAAAGATTCTGAAGCAATTTTCGATTAGGTCAATCGGGGAATTAGTGCTTAAAACTTCAAATGTGTTTGTTTTCTTCTTTTGAACGGGTTTTGTCTTTGTTTAAATCACTTTTAAATTGCATTTATCTGTAAAATTAGTATTATAGTAAAACTTACTTACTTAGAGCGAACCCTGACAAGGCCAGGGAGTAATTTTAGCATAAATATGCTTTAGCGGTGACTAAACTGGAAAAAAATGTTACAAAAAAGTGTCCACTGGCATTCGCGCATGTTTCTGTTTCAGGTAGGAAGGTCTGTACCCTTGCAACCGTGACCTATTTGGGGTCATAATTCATTTCATGAAAGGTCTAACCTAAATTATAACTGTTTCTATTTCAACTTTCCCAAATGACATTAGGGATAAAAACGGAACCGTGCTAAGATGATGCAGTTCCTCCGAGTCGGACTTTTTTCTTATATCATTTTATGGCAGGGGGCCATAAAGTATTACACCATTCGATCTGTTCAACTTCTTTGTCTTCTTCAGACAAAATATACCAAATAAAGTAGTTGAACAGAACGAATGTTGTACTACTTTATGGATCCCCTGCCGTAAAAGCTTATAAGAAAAAGTGAAACATACACACACCCACATACACATAAAGGCGCAGAGAGGGAGATACAGTAGATTGTATCTGATATTTTATTATCAATCTTTAACAGAGACATAAAACTTTTCATCTCTAAAGATTTAACGCCTATGTGAACATAACTACTTGATCATTAGTGTATGAGGGCATGCTGACTAATTTTAGTCATCATTCGCAGATGAAGAATGAGTACTCGATATGTCTTCTTGCTTCTTGAAGCTATGTCAGGGCTATATTCACTGGCGGATTTGGTCCTTTTATTCATTCACCGGTCATTGTTTGTTTACAAACAACACAGCCGGAGTACTTCACGGGGACAAATGCCCCCTTATTTTCCTTAATACTATTTTCCGTATTTGTGAAAAGTCAGGCTCATGAAAAAGGTGGGTGGTTAATGTTAAAGGATGCCGCCATGGACTTGGACAATAAATTACCCATGAGGAACCAAATCCGCCTTCCTATCTAATTTATTATAAATATTAGCTAATTGTGATAAAAATTTCTAAACTTAAGGCTGTGAGTGGTATTTTAGTCACTTATCAGGAAAAAACAGGGGTAAAAATTAAGAACAATCATAACAAACTATATTCAATTTACAATTTTTCATCAGAAACAAACAAGTTAGATGAAAACCAATGTAGAAGAAAAGATATGGCATGAGAATAAGCAACAAAACCATAATGACTAGAACCTAAGTATGCATTTGAAATCATGTTATGCCGTTTCAGGAGCATGCAAATCTAAAACTCTAATCACTTCAGAAGACTGATAAGAACAATGATGGCAGTCAGAAATCAGCTGATTGAAGAAATAGAGAGGTCATGAATAGCAGGTGATTCAAAGCTTTCATGATTGTATTTTTCGGTTGTGATTAGGGTTTAGCTAAAACATGTCTTCTCAAGAAGAAAATTCATCTATGCAATTGTCAGTTTCTTGTTAAACATTGCATTAAAACTGTCAGATAAATATTTTACGTCGGAACTATTCACACAACCGAGATACAAGAAAGTTGTGATTCCATCCCCACCTTCTTAATCTTGTGTTACAGAATATTCCAAGGGCTCATCACCATAGATGCGAAGCACTTTGAATGAAATAAACAAAAAAATCAAAAACAGAATAATACTTTTTAAGTTATTTTATTTTTCAATTCCTTCAAATAGCTTTTTTATCCCCTCTTATTGGGAATTTTCAGGGCTATTTATTATTAAAAAACATAAATATATTGTATATAATTCTTTAGAAATATTTATTTATAGAAAAACATTCTTTTGGTTATTGAAGGTAAAATAAACCAACATTTTCCTTTAAAATTATATTATATTTTCAATTCAAATTATTGTTCATCCAAATAATTTTTGACCTTGAACAATTTTATTTTGCTTAAAAATAAAAAAAATATTAAAAAAAAAATTGGTTTGAAATATATTGAAAATAAGTGGAACAAAGTGGTATCCTTGCTGTATTCCTTCTTTAAATAGATTGTTGGCATTTTAATGCTTTTTATTATAATGTGTTCAATTTATATTTACATATTCAAGTAATAATTCAAAAGAAAGGAATGTTTTTGAATCTAGTTAGAATTTAAGTTATATTAGTTATTGTTTTAGAAAATGTAAAGTTACATACAAATAGTCAGTGTACTTATAAACTATTTGATGTGGGAAAAAAAAAATTTAATTAATAAATTCACTTCATGCTTATTTGTATTTGTTTGTGTGTGTGTGTGTATATATATATATATATATATATATATATATATATATATATATATATATATATATATATGAACAACTTTAAATTAACCAATTGTGGTCAAACTGTTTTTCACTGAATGCAATGAAAATTGCACTTTTGTAAATAATAAATCTTCTTTAATATTCATTTTTGATAAACTTTTCTATGTCAATTTAAAATTTATAGCGACCAAAGAATTATTACAAAATGGGAGGATTAAAAAATATATATCTTTATATTAATAGAAAATTAGAAATACATGAAATCCTAGTTGTTACGGATTTATTACTCACGTTGAGTAAACATTTCACACGAATATTTATTACAGATTAGTTAGATTTATTGGAATAAATATTCTAACCTTTACACTGTGTGTGTAATCAGCAGATCGATAGCCACCATCTTAGGTTTCATGAGTATAGATTTAGGTATGTGTAGATTGAAGCAGTACAATAAGCCCTTAAGAGCAATACTAAGGGAAAACGTATGTTATGAGCTGCATAACTATGCAGAATCCTCAGAATGTTGGTTAGTTAATATCACACATTCTCGAGGAGCTATTACTAACTCAATTGACACAATAAAAACAAAAATGGTTTCTTTTAAATCCCTACTTTATCTTCTTATTTTGGAATACTTTGTAGCATGTTTCTTTGAATGATAACAAGCATATATATATATATATATATATATATATATATATATATATATATTTTTTTTTTTTTTCTTTCTTTTAAGGCTTGTCAACCCCTTGGGTCATTAATGCCTCGAATGTAGTTCTGGACGATGACCTTGCCACAGGTACATGTATTCAGGAAACACTTTCAGAATGAGCAAATATTTGTTTCTCTCTCAGTTGTTGTTCTTATTGTTAATAAGAAAATTAAATGTTCATTTAGTTTATTTTCAATTTTGTCTACTAATGGGATATGTCATAGAAATGTAAAATTTATATTTTGGAAATTAATTTGCTGGATTTTAAGAATTTCATTAATTTATTTATATTTCTTGGGCCGTTGCCTAGTATTTCATCCAAATGTACAGGTAGTTGGACTACATCTCTTTCCTTTTTAAATTTTTGGCATTCAGTTAGAATGTGCTTAACGGTTTGAGGGACTCCACAACTCTCACATATGGCCTGTTCTTCTCTACACATCAAATGTCTGTGACTCATTCGTGTATGCCCTATGCGCAGTCGAGAGAGCACCACCTCTTCTCTTCTGTTTTCCATGAAGGACGATTTCCAAGGTCTAACTTCTCTTTTAATTTCTCTTAATTTGTTACTATTTTGCAAATACCAAAAATTTTGCCAGGAATTCCATATTACTGACTTCATGTACGCATGGATATCTAACACTGGAATTTGTTTATAAATGATACCGTCATTAATTCCTTTTTTTGAAGCTTTGTCTACTCCTTCATTTTCATCAATCCCACAATGCCCAGGGATCCATACAAATATAATGGATATATTATCTTTTGCTAATGACTCTAAACACTCAAGTATATTTACAACGAGTGGGTGATCGGAATATATGTTTCTAATTGCCAGTAGGGCTGATAACGAGTCAGAAAATATTGCAATGGTTCTATTAGGAGGGATAACAATGGAAAGTGCTTTATATATTGCTAATAGTTCTGCTGTAAAGGAAGTACATATTGGCAAGAGTTTGAACATGTGTGTCCTGGATTCAGAAAGAAAGGCTGCTCTAACTCCTGAAATGTCCTTGGATCCATCTGTGAAGATGCATGTAGAAGGTGGAAGTAGTTTCTTTAATCTTATGAATTCTTTTTGGAATATTACTGGAGGGGTGGTTGTCTTAATGTATTTAGTTAGTGATAAATTAATTTTAGGCAAAGGTAATTTCCATGGTTCTTTAGTTGAAATACAGTTGTGCATTAGATCTTGTGAACTTAAATTAAGTTCGTCTAGCATAATTTTGATTCTTCTGGGAAATGAGGTCCTAAGCTTGGTTCTTTGGTGATTAATATTTGTAAGATTATAATTGGGCGAGAAGTATTCATTAAGTGGATGATGTGGAGATGCAATAACTGTATAATAGAATGAGAGCGAGAGGAGATTTCTTCTAAAATCCAAAGGTAGTTCTCCTGCTTCAGCACATAAGCTGAGCCCAGGACTGGATCGGAAAGCACCGGTAACTATTCTCAAGCCAGTATGGTGAATACTATTGAGCATGTTCAATATTCGAGGGGAAGCTGTTCCATAGGTAATACACCCATAGTCCAGTTTAGATCTAATATAGCTGCGGTATATAAGCATATATTTGTTATTAACAGGTGACTCAATTATTTATAATCAATTATTTGGTTCTTGAGTGAAACATCCATGGCACATCTTTAGTTGAGTGCAATGTTTTTTTTTTGGTGGATCTGCTGCTAGACCATTAGCACCGGGCTATCTACAGGTTGCCAACCATTAGAAACACCCGTGGCGTAGCAGGGAATGTTCCTAGTAAGCCCATCGGTGAAAAAAATCATCCTCCAACCAGTGGGACTCGAACCCACATGAGAAATAAGCGTTCTGGCCACTAGACCATGTGGAGACCCCTTGAGCTCACTATATTGAGTCTTGTTGCAAGGAAATATAACTTATTGCCTGTATGGAAAAATCAATAATTTGGGTTCTGAGTAACCTCCCCCCACACTTATTAGACCGATTTCATTGAACGTCTTTCTTGGTAGTTGGGCATGATTTATATAGATTATTATGAACAATGAACCAAAAATTAAGGCCAGTATGGTCAAATTAATAAGACCAGAGTAAACCCACCTCCAGAAAAACTGATTTTGCTGGTTAGCAAACTCGCTCCTGTTAACAGATACATCTCAGTAATTTTTTCGTGATATGCCTTACAAACATGCAGATCCAAAGTTGATTCCTTGATTTACTTCAAATTTGAATTAATATTTCATTAAATGAGCTTTTTTAATGGAGTATTGCTCTACTGAAATTATTATTTTTCTACACACTTCCCTGCCTCATTTGCCGAAATCAAAGATGAAAGCTTGCGATCAGCTGATCAGAATTTATATGGTTAAAATATGTGTGCCATAAAAACTCAACAATAAATCTCTTCCTTTTATTGGCTGTAAAACCATACAATATTTTATGTAATAAATGATATCAGCTACAAAAAAATGGTATATAGTCATACTATACTAATTAAAATTGATTAAAACATAACAAAAAAATTAAAAATTTAATCAAGGGTAATAATGATTCCTTGAGGATGCCCATAAGGATATATATTTTTCATGGGATTGGGGATCTAGGGAACATTGGTTGTATATTGTGAAAAATACCATTTTACTTGTTAACGTCGTTAATGATAGTTACCATTGTTTTAAAACATTATATTTGTATTGTGATATTAAACTCTTCTGATATGTTAATTTTTATTGTATTATCAATGTGTGATTACTAAGCACTTGCTAATTTTTCATAGTTTTTTTATTAATATATCATGTGAGAACAAAATCGAACACAATTTAACCTAAACATGGATTTTTTGATTATGTCAAATCATCACTATCAGCTAATTACAGCTCATACTGTTTTTTTTTTTTTTTTTATTTTTTTTTTTTTCGAACATCATCATAACAAGTTAACTATATATTAAAAAAAAAAAAGTTTACAATACGATATAAATTACAAACTTCTGTAATGCATACAGCTTCATTTATTTGTCGAGCTTCAACATTTTTTTTTTATGTTTTATGGTTTCATCCCATAATAAATAATCTCTGGGATAAACTTAATTTAAGTTTTATAATTAGCAAGTGCCTCTTATTGTATATAAGTCTTGATGTTTTTTTTTTTTTTTTTTTTTTTTTTTTTTTTTTTTTTTTTTTTTTTTTTTTTACCATGTTATTTAAAATATCAGATATTCTTGGTGTTTATAAAACTATCAGAATGTTAAGTGTTTTAAAAAATGATATTTGTTGTAGAAATTCTGACATCTTTCATGAGAAACATAAATATTGGTGTTTTGATGTGTATTTAAACGAAATTATCAAAAAATGTGTGGTTATTGTTGTACTGAAATTGAATGAGGCATCACAATAAAAATGTACTCGTACGTTTCAAATTTATTTTGTACGCCATTTTATTTATATATCTTATATAGTAAATATTTCAGAAATACCTGAAAAAAATAAGGAGAGGGAAATCGATAAAAAAAAAAGATTTTTATTGGAAAAATAATTCCAATAAAACACAAATTCTTCTTCTTCTTATTTGTTAGCTCTACAGCCCGGGACAGGCCTTGGCTTCCTAAACAACAGCTCCCCAGATGTCCCTGTCCTTAGCCTTTTCCTTCCAGTTAGTCACTCTCAAGCACCTGAGGTCGTCTTCCACTTCCTCCAATCATCTTTTTCTCGGCCTTCCTCTTCCTCTGGTACCATAAATTCTTCCTTGTAGCATCTTTTTTGGTATTCCCTCATCTGGCATTCTAAGCATGTGCCCCAGCCATTCGATCTGCTACGATTTTATGAAGCTCACAATTACGCTATGGCTGAATACTTTGTACAGCTCCTTATTTTCTTCTCTTTGTGGTTCTTTCATCGCACAAGGAGCTACATATTTTTCTCAGGATCTTCCTCTTGAAGAACCTAAACGAATAATAAATTGGACGGAAAAATAAAACACATATAAGAGAACTAATTTGGAATTTATTTTAATTCCTTTAAACTGAAGAAATCACGCAACATAACATGCAAGTGTAGACATGTTGACTATGTGCAATGCTTGTGAGTATTTTCAATAAAAAAAGTCTGTCACACAGGAGCTGCATAACTTAGCACTTTGTCTTAGTTGTCTATACAGTAGACTCTCCCTAATCCGGCATCGTCGGGACAGGGGTACAGTCGGATTAGAGAAAATGCCAGATTAGAGAATTCAGTTAGAAGGGGCCACTTATGTATTTGAAAAAACTTATTATTTGAGGATATAATCATATTGAACATTCTTAATACTGCATATGTATGTAAAATTTAGATACAGAAATGAAACATATATGTCTTAACGCAACATACTGCCTCTAAAACGAAACATATATGTCTTGTTTGACTTCCATTCAATGAAATATCACGAAACAAACGTTTGGCTAGCTAGGAGGGGATGGTTTCCTACGATCACTCTCGGAGACCGCCGGATTAGAGAAAGCGTTGGAAAAGAGAACACCGGATAAGGGAGAGTCTACTGCATATATACATACACACACATATATATATATATATATATATATATATATATATATACATATATATATATATATATATATATATATATATACATATATATATATATATATATATATATATATATATATATATATATATATATATATATATATATACATTTCATTTTTTTTTTGGGATGGAACTGCATTTTTCTCCAGCGGTGGTACTCCTTCTCACTTCTCCCTGGAATATTTCGATGGGTTCATCTCCATCTACGTCAGCCAGGTCATTGTAGTTTCTTCCTCGGTGGTTGGATGACCTGGCTGACGAAGATGGAGATGAACCGATCGAAATATTCCAGGAAGAAGTGAGGAGGAGTACCACCGCTGGAGAAAAATGCCATTCTATCCAAAAATATGATCCTACGAGGTAGGATTCATGATGATTTGAAGACAATTTTCAACAATTTTGCCATGAGTGCAACCTCAATACGGTTTAGCACCTTCCGAGGAAGTGTTAAAAGTTGGACTAAAGAAATTGGACTAATGAAGGCCAAGGAAGTTCTGAAGTGAAATAGACCAAAGAAACATAAATTTGGAACCAGAGCCCTGAATGAAAGCTGGGAAATGCGATGAATTAAGCCTCAAGTAGAGGGAAAATTATCAGAATACAGAAGCAGGTAAAAACTATATCAAATTTAATGAGTAATAAAATTTAATTTTTCCTTAAACAGTACAAAGAAAAATTCAACAAACTCAAAAGTTACATATTATCAAACAAAATTAAATAAATATTAACAAACTTTGTAAATATTAGAATGTATAAATATATATATTCTCAGTTTTTAGGTGAGTGCCTATTTATGTCTATAAGTACAAAAGAAAATTGAGACAGTTTATAATAAAAATTCTAAAAACTAATATTCAAGTGTTCATATTACATTAACAATTACTTGTGTGTATGTATATTGCAGATTAAAAATGTTTGCTACAGACAAGCTAACACGTTTTGACTATGGGTTTGTCAACTATAAGAAAAGTATCGGTTGATCCCTGCCAAAACATGTCAGCTTGTAAGTAGTCTCACAAAACACATTGGTGAGTGCAAAGGTTATCAAATACCTCAGTACCAATTTAAGAAAATAACAAGGGATTCACACTATCCAACAATTATACAAACATAATTAACAATTTTATCTTACATTTTAATAACTTTAAAAAAGATTGCTCGATGATAATTTTTATATTAAAGAAACAAAAAAATCAATAATATTTTTTTTATTAGTTGATATAAAACTTTTTGGAGCGCTGAAACTGGGAAATATCACTGGTTTGGGCAAAATATCACAAAGGCTAAAACCACATTCTCATTTTTTAAAAATAATTTTTTTTTGCTAGATAAAATTGTTTATACCTTAAAGAATACTTTATACACCGTGAGTGCACAAATATGTTTTAAAGGATTTCCTTAATATGGTGTTACTGCTATTATATCCTATAGGATATTCTTCTGAATTTGGAGGATTGCTTTTTTTTTTTTTTTAATTTATATGAAAAAAGTGCAGCTGATGGACATAGATTGCTGTGTGAAGCTTATGAGGAACAAGCTTCATCAATAAAAAACATGTAAACAATTTTAATAGTGGCAATTTTAATACCAGTATCAAAGATCAGGAAGGAAGGCCGATAAAGTCCACCCTTTTGAAACTATATCTGGGCAACGATAAAGAGAAAAATTGATGGAATCGAGCCGAGCCTTGAAGCTCTAACGTCCCCAATTTGCCAAAAGACATGAAGTTCATCAAAACATAGTTGTTTAAATTTTGGCCACATTCGGAGTTAAGTATTCGGGGGTGGGGAGGGAATTCTTAACAGAAAGGAGAAATTTCGGGATCTTCTTAAATATCTCTACGATTAGAAAATTGTGATAAATCAATAGTGACCAATAGAAAGCTTAATAAATGTCCTACAAAAGCAAATCTAGAATTATTCTTGATTGGATAGTCACATTTGGAGAAATAAGGGCTCAAACTTTGAACTTATTAGTAGGAAAATGTATTTGTCAGAACAACAGGGTGCGTAAAATTAGAAACATTATTTGTTAATAGAAATAGTGCTTTCCGAATGGAATTCGAAGAATATTTTCTACAACTGTACTGGTGTTGATTTCGTTCTTTAGAACTATTTTTTTTGTTTTCTCTATTTACATCAGTTTTTAATTTGTTGGTTTTTTGAAATTCGTTAAACAGTAAAATGAGTATTTTAGATTTTTGAATTGACTTATTTTTTTCTTTTTCGATGGTGATGGACTAGGAGGCTCAGGGGAGGAGGGCATTTTCCAGGTACAGGTAGTTCCAGAGTACCCTTGTCATCTGTGATGTAACCATTCAAAAGGGTAAGGGTTTTGTCACTATTTTCCTCATGTTTCAATTGTTATTTTTTTTTATGTATATTTAACAGTGAAATGAGTATTTCAGTAAAGGTAAGAAAATAAGGTAATAGTGTTTTCCTAGAGTGAACGTAGAGAAGGAGAGGGAAGTCATTTCCGCTTAGGATAGTGTCCTGTCAGTTTCCTGTTGTGGGGCCTTAAACTTTCTTTACTTCAAGATTTTATTTTATATTTTTCACAAAAGATCAAAACCTACCAATAACTGCTTCTATTCTTTTACTAGTGGCACTAGGGATATGAACAGAACTGCGCTAAGTCGACTTAGTTCCAGCGAGTCGGACTTTTTTAATGCAGAATCCTTATGCTACCTGAAAGATGGGGAAAAGTTGTAGCTTACATCGTACAATATTTTGGATGAAATACATTCTTTGAGTTTCCTCAAATAAAGCTTCAAACTTACGGTAGAAACCCTCAAAATCTATTTAGAGAATACATATATATATATATATATATATATATATATATATATATATATATATAGGTATAATTAATTCATATTCTATATTTTTGAGGGGCAAGGTTAGCTCAGTGGTAGAGTACTGGAGTAATAAGCTGGAGGATCTGAGTTCAAATCCCAAGCAAGCACTAAAGATTTTTATCTTCTAGTATCTTCGTTCATGAATTGGATTCGGCCTCCCTGACCGTCCCTAGGCCTTTAATTAATTTATTAATGGGTACCTTGATGCTAATGACTCTAGCAGTCGAAACAGCCAAGGGGAAAATCTGTCGGCCGGAGCATAGTAATGACCACACTATCTCCCTTGTGTGGCGTATGGTCATGAATCAGATACCCCTATAGTATCTGCCCCTCAGGGCCCGCGTGGCCTGTTAAGGGACTGATTTTTTTTTCTTTCTTTATTTTTGAGAAATAAATTAATAAGAATTCTCTTCATTTTAAGCATATGACATTGACCAGCTGACTTATTTCTGCAATATTAGATTTGCTAATTCTAAGACCAGTCTGGATGTGGGCCTCAGGGTGGAAGGTTCTCCTGAAGTTAAGGCTTTAAACCTGGGTATTTATAATACTTATCCTCTGAAGAGGCACCACAAAGTTGTGAAACATGTAGGGAAGTGAGAAAACAAATATAGAGAAAAGTGAGTAGTGAATTTTTATTGATCTTCCGCCTATTTCGATAATTCCTAATATGACAAAAGAATCAGTTAATTATTAATTTTGACACAATATCATCTAATGCCCAATTTTAAAAAAAGGTAATGCTTGGAAGAATATATTTAACTCTTCTATAAAAGTTAAGGGTAAATCTGAGCTTTACTCCCAGATATCATTATAAACAGGAGAAGTATATATTAAAGCTTTACTGAGCATATAAACGCTACCTCATTCTGGCTGAATAGCTGTTTCTAATCTAATATGAACAGCTGATTGTAGGCCGCCATTTTGATTTTTCTTAAATAAACAATTCATACATTGAAGAGGTTCTGAGATGTTACAAGGCAGTATTTCGTAATTAATAATAACAATTTTTTATTAAGAACCAAGTGTTTGAATAAAAAAACAAATTGCATAAATATCAAATTGATATGTGTGCTAAGAGGGAGTGTCTGCGGAGTGTTTGTTGCGAATGTGTCTCTTCATGACCGACGCTTGGACGGAGCGGTAAGGACAATAAGGACAAGTGTTGGGTTTCTCTCCTGTGTGCTTGGCAGCCATGTGAGTTTTCAGGTGTGCCAACTGCGCCGCCGAATGATCGCAGAAGGGACAAGGGAACAACCGTTCTCCGGAATGCTTTATCCTCTTGTGATGCTTGAGCCATCGTTCCTGAACAGCTCTGTAATCACACTGGTCGCACTTGAATTGCTTGTCCTTTTCGTGGATAGCTTTGACGTGGTGCCGCAGATTGCCCGCTTCTGCGCACTTGTGGTCGCAGAATGGGCAAGCATAGCGCTTCTCCTTGGCATGGACTGTTCTCATGTGCCGCTGAACAGTGCCTGCTTCTACAGCAGCATAACCGCAATGTGGACATGAATGAGGCTTGAGATCTGAGTGTTTGCCGAGTACATGCCTCCTGATACGATCCTTCTTGGAGGTTCTGTAGGCACACAAGAGGCATTTGAAGAAAGAACCCTCGTAAACAGAAAGTCGTCTCAGCTCGGGCTCTTCGACCCTGAGAACTGAAAGAGATATAGATTATGAATGTGTTATATATATATTGTAATGATATATTACATTCTCGAAAATATTTTTAAATTCAAATAACCATCGATATTTTGAAAAGCCCGCGCAAATCACAAACCATATATACAATTAACATCGTATTATATACGATCAAAATTAATAATATTTTTGGACAATACTGATGTACAATATGCACATATTAAATTTACATTCAGATAACAATAAATTAATTATTTGAAGTTGCAAAAATATAATTTTTACTTTCATATATAAACCAACAAAATGCGGAAGTTAGGAAACAAGGATGCCAAGCTTTCCTCTAGCAAAGCGTCAGTTGATTCTCAGCAGCGATAGAGGGAAGAAGTCAGTTGAGTCCCAGCAGCCCCCTCGAACGGAGCGTCACTCTATTCTCAGCAGTGGTCGAATGCGGAGCTCTCCTTTGAGGAGTACAGAGTGTGGTCTATTGTTGATTGTCATAGAAGACGGAGTGAAAAGACAACAGAATCCAAAATTTCGGGATATCCATTCTATGCGCGAGACTTGGCAAGAGGGCGCGTCGCCTTGAGGAAGAAATTGCTGAAGCGCAGTGTATTGAGGCTTTGTTGGAAGCGGATTGATTTAGAGGTAAAAATTGTTTTTTTTTGTAGTTGTTGATTCTTTTATTATTATTTGTATGTAATTTAATATTGTTTTGTATTTCAGAATTGTCTAAGAATCAATATTATATTCTTCATTCACTCGGAACTTCTATCCCTGAGATTAAGTCAAATTCATATAATAAAACTTAATCAAGTAATTAAAATCTTTTTATTTCTTTTTAAAATAATAAAATCTTAACATTATTGGCGACCCAACGTGACGCAATCATTTTTAAAATAATTAATCATAACAATATATATATATATATATATATATATATATATATATATATATATATATATATATATATATATGAGCAAGATTGTCTTAGTGATATAGCTCTCGACCCATGTTCTGGAGGATCTGAGCTCAAAACTCGGGCGCGCATTAAAGATTTTCTTCTAGCATCATCATTCAAGGGTTGCAATCGGGGCCCACACTGTTCCTTGGCCCACCCTGCCTTTAATTAATTTAATGTGTTACTGCAAAAAGGAAATCAACTGACCACATGTGCCTCCCGACAAATATATATATATATATATATATATATATATATATATATATATATATATATATATATTCCAGAAGAAAATTCCAGCAGGTTCTGAAAAAGATAGAAATCCAATAGGACTCATTATGGTGAGAAGGAGGCGATTTTCAGATATTGTAGATCTCCCTTTTGAAAATGAAATTTTTATGAGTTTTCAAAAATTAATCTTCAATTAATTCAATGTTTTAATACTTTTTGTAAGAAAATGTTCAAAAATCTGACTTTAAGGGTTTAGCACACAATTTATTAATCTTTCACGCTGGACACATTCAATTTTTCATACAATGGGAATATAAAATACCCCAAACAGGAAATATATCCTTGTAACCTTACCTATTGGTCTGGCAGGAATCTCATCGCTTCCTTCAACCTTAGGAGGGAGTTCAGTTTTTATTTCAGAGCCTGTAAAGAAAAAAATAACAGGATTGGTGTAAAGAAAGACTAAAACTCCAGATTACAGATTGAATTTCCATGTCCTCCTTCCATTTCCATGTAATCATCCTTATTCCTCCTCAGATTTGAAAAAGCTTACAATAGAAACTTTTAAGTGTTATAACTTGCTGCTATTTTTGATGGAAATTTTATATAATATCAACATAATTAAGCTTTTTAATAATGAGAAAGGCAACAAACTAAAACATAAAAAAATGTATTTGTTTATAGAAATACAATCTTGTTTAAACAAATAAAAAAAAAAACAATAACAAATAAATGAAATTTATTGTTACCAGGTGAGAATTTTGTAGTATCCAAATTGTAACCAAAGTCTGATTCGCTCTTGATCACTATCTGTGGCTGGGATGAACTCAAATCTAGAAAAATTAATAACAATTACATTACACGATATGTGTTACGTTTTAAAATAGATTCATAGCATTTTTCCTTAGCTAAATTATATTAAATTTGAATCAGGTCAAGCATCGGCATGTTTTTTTGTTTTGTTTTTTAATTTAACAAGGTATTAACAATTGGGCTATTAATGCCGGGTTTAAAGGTTGCCACCCTTTTATAATGCCAACAGCACTTGGTCAGTCACCCATTAAGGTACTGGCCACGCACAATGTTGCTTAACTTCAGTGATCAACGGGAACCAACACTAAGCAACGGGAGTAATCAACATGGGTATGGCCATTTGCAGCATCAACATGTTATCCAAAATCTCGTCCCGAATGCACTATTTATATTGACAACAAGTACCCTCGTCTCAGCTATGTTCCACCAGAGTTACGCTCCTTCTGAAGGCCCTAGTTCCGATTACTCCAATCCCCCACTCGACCTTCTAAAGACTGTGCATGGCATATATTCCTCTTTTTAGGTCTCTATCATTGACACTGATGTGTTTTTTGGGCATGAATGAAAGAAGTTCCTGCAATATATCTAACTACTCAGTGAGTACGGAACTTCACTATTTTTCACTATCAAACCCATGCAGTGCTCGGTACTGAGTCAGTTCGATTGCATTATGTATGGGAAATCGATGTATGGGAAATAAACAATTATGAATATTTACAAAAAAAAAAAATAAAAATCAGTATTTCATCAAATAAAAATACATTAAACCAACTGATGGGTTATACATAGGCCGGAAGCTTATTATCATCCAAGGAGCATAAATTGTGTAAAAAAAAACTTTTTTCTTGAAATGGTTATGTAGCTGTCACCAATTATAGACAGTCATCAGTTGGACATGACTGATTATTCATTACACATATTTAATGAATAAACAGTCATACATATATATATGTGTGTGTGTGTGTGTGTGTGTGTGTGTGTGTGTGTGTGTGTGTGTGTGTGTGTGTGTGTGTGTGTGTGTGCGTGCGTGCGTGCGTGTGTGTGTGTGTATACTTACATGAGGAAGACGGGCAGTCCCAACTGCCTTCCACAGAGGATTCTATCTTCACTTCCTCTTTGCTCTCATGGATTTCAACTTCTGTAAAAAACAAAAATAAATAAATGCCAAAAACATCACAAGTGCAGTTTTAGATTAAATACTTCAGTACTATTTCTGCAGGGCAAAAAAAATGTTTTGTCCCACTAATGTTTATCGAGAAGACGGGGAAAAAGTTGTTATGAATTAACTCGTAGACATAAATCCATGGTCCAAATCATTACAGACAAGATGGTCTTGGAGTGGTGTCTATGTCATCATCTTCTTCGCTGACGTTTCGCTAGTCATGCTCATGGGCGTATATAGAAAATAATTTTGGGAAGGGCTGGGAAAATTTCGGGGGGGGGGGGGGGGCTGAGACCTTTTCCGGGGTATGGAATACTAAAAATTTAGAGCTTGGAATAGTTTTAGGCAACTAAAACGCTATTACAAGTAAAATAAAATATTTTTTATGAACTAAGTGATCTTATTTAATGTATTTTTAAGGGTTTTACGACAAGTTTTTACCATCAAATCAAAATTTCTGGGGGGGGGGGCTGCAGCCCCCCTTATATACACCCCTGGTCATGCTGCTAGCTTCGTTCAGAACTCCTCATTCTGAATTGTGTTAACTCAGCAAGAAGACAGTACAATAAATTAGTTCTGACACCCAGGATAGATCTAGCATCCTCTGCCACACGGTCGAACCATCTCACTCTTGGTCTTCCTCTTCTTCGGCTCCCATAGAGAGGTTCAGTGAGGAGTTTCTTCGGAATGTCCCCCTCGACCATTCTTGCAATGTGTCCATCCCACCTTAGTCTACTCAATTTCATTAACTGGACTATGTCTCAGTCCATACAGCTCATGGTTAGTACGACGCCTCCATTGTCCAGCTACTTGTCTCCCTCCATATAGCCTCCTCAGAATCTTTCTCTCAAACACCATGAGATTGTGCTCAGAGGATTGAGAGGTTGTCCAAGACTCAGAGCCATACAGAAGGACTGGCCGAATTAGAGTTGTGTATAAGTGGAGCTTAGTCTTTCTGGATAGGGCATGGCTCAAAAACTGTTTCCGTACGCTGAAATAGCACCGGTTGGCTACTAGTATCCTTCGCTTTATTTCCATATCTGGTTTATTGTGACTTGTCACAAGCGACCAGAAATAGGTGAATTCAGCCACTTTCGAGAAGCTATATTGCCCCATCTGTACAACTTCTCCCGGCCTAGGATATTCCTCTGTAACCAGGTACTTCGTCTTTTCTGCGTTCACTTCAAGGCCAAGTTTCCTCGCAGGGCCAACCAGAGCGAGAAATGCTTCGGTGACATCCTTCAGAGAGCGCCCAATGATGTCGACGTCATCCGCATAGGCCAGAAACTGTACGAGCCTACCAAAAATTGTCCCTCCGACCTGTATCCGTGCCTTCCTAACTGCATATTCCAGTACCAAGTTGAAAAGGAGACAAGCCAGTGAATCTCCCTGAAGTAGTCCTTTCCCGGCATTGAACTCACTGGATCTGCTTCCGTTCACTAGCACCATACATCTCACGTCTTTCATCGTCAATTCCACTAGACGTATGAGATCCTGCGGGATGTTGAGCTCGCTTAGTGCAGTATAGAGTTCTTGTCGGTTTATGATATCATAGGTAGCTTTGAAGTCAACAAAGAGGTGATGTGTCCTAATATCTAGGCGCACGGTAGTGCGCCAGGCCAAGTTCCGGCCTAAGCATACTGTGTGTATATTACAGGCGGTCTTAGAGCCGATTTTTACCCTCTCATAACTTTCAACCAGGTAAAGATAAAGTTATGAAATTTTACACAGGTATTATACTACTAGATGTAAGTAAAACTGAAAATTTTCATAATTCTACATCGAATAGTTTCTGAGATATAAGCGATCGAAAATCGGGATTTGTAGGACTCACTCACTCCTCAAAATTATTAGGCACTTCCCATGATGCTAGAGACCTGAAACTTTGCAGGATGATAGATATGAGAGTGTTATTAAAGGAAAAAAAATCGAAAAATCCTGAAAAGTTGTGTTTGACCCCGCTTTCGGGGCGGGTGGGGGGTGCCAGTTTTGTACGTCCTTCGGAAACCCATCATTCCGTCCGAAACCCATGATGTGGGGTATTAATTGAATTGTCTCGGTATGAAGAACCTATATTTGATGTTTTAAGAAACATTTAGACGCATATAGGCTTGGTCAAAATCTTATACCAGCTGTCTGTCTGTATGTTTGTTCCTTATACAAATCCGAACCGTTTGACCAATTTTGACCAAACTTGGGACACAGGTTGGTCTTGATACAGGGAGAATCATAGGCTAGGTTAAATTGTCTATCAGCTGTCTGTCTGTCTGTTTGTTCCTTATACAAATACCCAATGTTTGGCCGATTTTGACAAAACTTGGCAAACAGGTAGGTCTTGATCCGGAAAGTGGCATAGACTAGGTCAAAATCGTCAATCAGCTGTCTGTCTGTCTGTTTGTTCATCATACAAATCCACACCGTTTGGCCTATTTTGACCAAACTTGGCACACAGGTAGGTCTTGATACGGGAGTGTCATATTACCTATGACGTTTTGTGTTTTTTTTCCATCAGAAAGCCATCATTCCTTCTGAAACCCATCATGTGGGGTATCAAATGAATAGTCTTGGCAAGGAGAACCTATATTTGATGTTTTAAGAAACATTTCGACGAATTTTAACAACAACAGGTGTGACTTTTTTCTTAAATGTTGTCAATAAAGTCGTAGGGGTCAACTGCATAATATACTTGAAAGCAGATACTAAGTTTTTCAAAGTAGAATCATCTAAATTACAAAGTTTAGGATCACAAACCCAAAACGTATAGTCTGTGTTCTTAACTTTTCCTTGAAGGCCTTCTATGCTTTCCCTATTGTGAGCTTTATCCTCGGGATAAGGTTCCTGAGTTTTATAGTGTAGGTAATAGTTTAGTTAAGAGAGCAATCAATTTGTCCTCTAGAGTACTGTCATCTGGAAGAGCTTCTAACTTTTCTAGTCTAGTGATTAGATGCAGATAGGTATGCTACTTATTGGTATCAAATATCAAGCAGTAAGGAGAACTTTATGCAGAATCCAAAGACCCTGGTTTTATATGAAGTACAAAAGCCAGTAGGCATGCGGCAACTAAATTTTAATTAATACGTAGAAAAAAGTAATGAGATCCCCAAAAAAACATAAATGTGAAATAGAGGCCAAGTTCCTCCCCCACCAAAGAAATACTCTCCTCCCCAAAAAGCGAGAAATATCCCCTCCTAAAACCCCCAAAAAACGCCTTACCATCCTACACTCCAAAAAAGTAGTATGAATTGGTGTATTAAGTGTACCATATTTTCAACCAAAAATATTGGCCAATACAAGAGATGAAACAAGAAAGAAATGTCCAAGTTCATTACTTAGAAGACCTATTAGTTACTTACTAAGAACAGTAAAGACACTTCAACTGACCTTTAAAAACAACAATAAAAATATTTATATCCAGTTACTAAAATATCACTGTCCTCAACCAGGTATATTCTTAAATTTGGCTATCTTTAATTTTCTCTCTAAAGATAATTTCAGCACAAATAAAACATTGCCAAGTTTAAGAATATACCTGGTTGAGGAAAGTGATATTTTAGTAACTGGATTATAAGTATTTTTATTGTTGTTTTTAAAGGTCAGTTAAGTGTCTTTACTGTTCTTAGTAATTAACTAATACCTAATAGGTCTTCTAAGTAATTAACTTACCCTCGACCTAATGACCTTTGTCTGTAATGTAGGGGTGAATGTAGTTTGGTGTTACTGTTGACTTTGTGTGAGTGTAAGTGTAGTAGTTGACATTAATCTAATCGAAGATAAAGAAATATTGGTTCTGTATGGAGTTAAGGAAGTACTAGAAATAAAATAATTTATTATCAGGCATAAAAAGTTTTGAGATGTTCGTAAATTTTCTAAAATATTTTGAAAACGGTAGGGAAATCGTGGTAAGTGAAAGGTGACCATTCGAAAGCTTACTAAATTCCCTACAAAAAAGGTTCAGATGTAATTTTCGATGGGGCGATGTCAATCTGAGAAATAAGTACTTAAAACTTCAAAATTGTTAATTTTGGTCTTTTAAACGGGGTTTTGTAACTGTTTACCTAACGCTTTAATTGATTATTCTTTTCTTTTTTTTTATTAATTGCATTTAATAGTAAAACTAGTGTTTTAGTAAAATAAGGTATGAAAAGAACAAGGTGGGGAGTCATTTCCGCTTAGAATACTACCAGTTTCCTGTTGTGGCGCTTTAACCCCTTCAGGTCCGAATTTTTATTTCTTGATACAAATTTTTTATTTTCCTGCCATAGTTGTGTATTGCTCTTGTGAAGATTCCTGATTTTTTTCAGAATTTTATGGTTTACCTGACATGAGTTACGTAATGTCCAGTATCCTGGACATTGGTTCTCAAGTAATGCGATTTGTGGTTTAAAACCGAAATTCAAAATTTCGAAATATTAAAAAAATATATAATTATAGCAGTAATTTATTACCAATTTAAAATAAATTAATTCAGAAAAAATAAATTTGAAAAATTATTAGTAAATATTATTGTAAAAGCTCAAATATCATAAGGTATTGTAAAAATAGATTAGAATTTTAGACATGAAATTGTTGTCAGCGCACAGTAATAATGAAAATTAATGAAATTGAAATATTTACAGTCTAGTCTCAAAAAGAGATATTTGATTATTTAAAAAAACAAAACATAAAACTACTAAGAATATATTTTTTGAAAATCATGTGAACTGACAGATGATATTTTTGAATGGTTTGGGCGCCTTCTAGCCCATACCATTCAGAAAAAGTTATTGATTATAATGGTACTTGTTATGAGTATCTAATGTTGGTATCAGTGGCATACCTCTTTGTATAACAGTCAGTCTATGCTTGTTAGTCCTAATGTAATAAAGTGCTTACTTATCTCTTTTGTGTCTCTATCAATCACACATATAACATGGTGTCAGAAGTAAGGTCAAAATGTTTTAGTCGCGTTTATGTTCAAGATACGTCTATTTATTTCCAATCTTAATTATACTTATGTTAAGAGACAAATCGGTAAGACTCAGTAATGGCTGAAGCACGTGGTAAGAGTGCCACCATGTCGTGTACCATTCAGCATATGGACTTCAAAAGTCCTAATTTGTCCTATAGCTGGAAAAAATGGTTAACACAATTCACCATTTTCCTGAAGGCCACTAATTTAGAAAAAGAAGACGACTCTAGGAAGGTTGCGCTTCTGCTTCATCACCTGGGACAAGACGCCATCGAGATTTTCAATTCTTTTAATGTCAAACTAGGCGAGGTAACATTTAAAGCTTTAGTCTACTACTAAATGTGATTGGTGAGGTTTTATTGAACTGTATTGTCAAAGGTAAAGAAAATATTGTTAAATTTCATGAAGTGGAAATTGATTGTAAAACAATACTTGGTCTCAAGACATGTGTTGACTTAAAATTAGTCAAACGTATAAATAATGTAACATTTTCAGATCAGTCTGGCAATAATTTTATTACTGAATATAAAGATGTTTTTGAAGGTCTAGGTCGATTAAATACTAAATGTAATTTGTCTATAGATAAGTCAGTAACTCCAAACAATATTAAAAATATTGTCGGGTCTTTTTGCGAAGACCACATCCAGTTACTTTTGAAGTAGCAGTAGTGATTTATAACAGTTACTCGTACTCGCTGATAAGCTTACTGATTAGCTTATAGGTTCTTTGCTGGTTATCCACTACTTCTTGACTCGTTATCTACGGTTATAATTCATATTAGATAATGGCAAGCAATATTTATTAATAAAAAGGTTAATATGATCAAAATCAATTCTCTCAACTATGAAATAAGTTATTAAGCTTTAAAGTTGACTGTTTTGCAGGTTATGAAGGATAACAAACAACGTTATTTGTAAACAAAATATTTTATTCCTTTTCTCTCTCTCTTTTTTGGATATTTTACATTTATTAGGTATTACATGCTATGCGTTTCCGCTCGCTACGCTACGCTCCGCTCGCTCAAGAAAATATCAAAACCCTAGTCAATCCAACTCCCAATTAATAGAATTATATTAATTGTAGCGACTCTAGTCTATCCAACTCGCTAAAATTAATAGGATTCCATTAATTTTTCCCAGTAAGAAACCAATCCCTTTTACTTTGTCAGGAACATCGCGAACTAATTGTAAAAGACTCATTTTTCTCACTAACATAAGCAGAGCTTTTTCATAAACAAAAGCTAATTCACTGTTGAAGGTTACTTTACTCCCAGCAAGAACGAATGCAATTGGTCATCCAATCCTCCAATAGGAAGGCAAAGGAGTTATGCGCATGCGCTAAATCACTGATACAATCACTACTGCTACTTCAAAAGTAACTGGATGTGGTCTTCGCAAAAAGACCCATATTGTCAAATCTTGTAGTGTCTGTCAGGAGTTCAGTAACCTTCCCTTGTTACCACATGAAGTCAAAATGTTACCTTGGAATATGGATTGTATGGATTTAAGCTCCAAAAAGTATTTAGTTTGCATAGATTATTTTTTCTAAATATATAGAAATTGCTCTGCTCAATAAAGGATTTACTGCGTCTATTGTAATTCAGGAACTTTTTGCTCGTCATGGAGTGCCTGCAGTTTTAGTCTCTGGTAATGGTCCACCTTTCAATTCATATCTCTTTAAAGACTTTGTTAATTCCTGGGATATTGAGCATGTAACTAGTAGTCCATATCATTATCAATCTCACGGTCTAGTTGAAAGGTCTATTCAAACATTAAAAAAAAAAAACAAAAAAAAAACATGATTAATTATATCAATCACTCTAGTCAAGTCATTTATTAAGTCAAAGTCAAGTCATTTATTAAGTCAAAGTCAAGTCATTTATTATGTCAAAGTCAAGTAATTTATTATGTCAAAGTCAAGTCATTTATTAAGTCAAAGTCAAGTCATTTATTATGTCAAATTCAAGTCATTTATTATGTCAAAGTCAAGTCATTAATTTGTTAAGTTAATTCAAGTTATGTTAATTTGTAAGTTACATTTGTATGTGTTTCTTGAATTTAATGTATTTCAGTTGTTTCTATAAAAAAGGGAAGATGTTATGAGTATCTAATGTTGGTATCAGTGGCATACCTCTTTGTATAACAGTCAGTCTATGCTTGTTAGTCCTAATGTAATAAAGTGCTTACTTATGTGTTTTGTGTCTCTATCAATCACACATATAACAGTACTCAAAAAAACAATTCTGACAACATAACAACAAAATATAACAGTAAATATTTGAAAAATAGATAAAAAATATTGTTACATGAAATATGAGGGTTGACTTCCCATGTACAGTATACTGGACATGGATTTTCAAAAATTCGTAGACACCTTATTACAAACTTTATTGATAAAACTGAACGTCGAACCTTTAAAAAGATCATGTACATTAAATTCGGAGGAGTTTTATTCACTAAAAAGAAACCATTTGGACTAAATCTGTAAAGAAAAGTCAATAACTTTTAGAACCCATGACTGCCCGTGAAGGAGCAGAGAAGATTTTACACATAACCTTTCAAAATCGAATGGAATCATTTTATATTAGATGTCAAGTGGAAGAAAAATACATAGAGCTTCAAACCAAAGTGGTAGTAAACATCTATCGACCATAGGCAGTGTGATACAAAGTAAAGAAGTTATGTCCAGCCGGCTGGACAATGGAACTGAAGGGGTTAAATCTTCCTTCTCTTTGAGATGTCATTTTATACTTTTCACGAAAGATCAAAACCTACCAATAACTGCGTCTATTCCTTTGCTAATGACACTAGGGATGTGAACGGAACCGCGCTAAGATGACGCAGTTCCTGCGAGTCGAGCTTTTAACGCTGTTCCTTCCCCCCTCCCCCCCCTCAATAGGGACAAACCCTGCTCATAAGGTTGACCTCATGACACAATTCGGAAATGCCGACTAGAACATTTTTCGTTTCAGAAACCCTAGAGAACGAAAATGACGGAGGTTTGTATCGTGGTAGGTGGAATGTGACCTTTTCAGAGCTTACTAAATTCTCTGCATGAATAAGGTTCTGATGAAATTTTTGATTATGTGATGTTAATCGGAGAAATAAGTTCTTAAACTTCAAACGTGTTTGTTTTGTTCTTTTGAACGGGGTTTTGTCGTTGTTTAACTCTCTTTTTAATTGTTTTTTTTTTTTTAAATGGACGTTAAAATTTAATAAATAAAATAAATAATTGGTTGTTGTTTTGTTTTAAATTACATTTATCTGTAAAATTGGTATTATAATAAAAGAAGACAAGAAAATGTGAAGTAGTTAAAGTATTTTCCTAGAGCAAACCTTGCTAATGCCTTGGAGTCATTTTCCATGTCAGGTAGGTACTCTTGTCAACCGAGACGTATTCGGGCCATAAAAATATTTCTTGAAAGGTCTTACCCAAATTATAACTTTTTCTATTTCAAGCTTTCGAAATGACACTAGGGATAAGAACAGAATCGCGCTAAGATGATGCAGTTCCTGCGAGTCGGACATTTTAACTTACTTAGTTTCTTATTAGCATAAATATGCTTTAGCGATGACTAAACTGAAAAAAAAAAAGTTACAAAAAAGTGTTCGCGCTGGCGGGGTGGTCATGTACGAAAAAGAAGACTGCATGTTATACAGTATATTACATAGGTTTGTCGGGTTGACCTAAAGCATATTTATGTTCCTGAATTTGAGCAGAAGGCTGTAAACGATTTTTTTATTTTTCTAGATGCAGAAAGTAGGTGTAGCATGGCATGCCGGGTAATAGCTAGTATTTTCTAGATGCAGAAAGTAGGTGTAGCATGGCATGCCGGGTAATAGCTAGTATTTTCTAGATGCAGAAACTAGGTGTAGCATGGCATGCCGGGTAATAGCTAGTATTTTCTAGATGCAGAAAGTAGGTGTAGCATGGCATGCCGGGTAATAGCTAGTATTTTCTAGATGCAGAAACTAGGTGTAGCATGGCATGCCGGGTAATAGCTAGTATTTTCTAGATGCAGAAAGTAGGTGTAGCATGGCATGCCGGGTAATAGCTAGTATTTTCTAGATGCAGAAACTAGGTGTAGCATGGCATGCCGGGTTATAGCTAGTATTTTCTAGATGCAGAAAGTAGGTGTAGCATGGCATGCCGGGTAATAGCTAGTATTTTCTAGATGCAGAAAGTAGGTGTAGCATGGCATGCCGGGTAATAGCTAGTATTTTCTAGATGCAGAAAGTAGGTGTAGCATGGCATGCCGGGTAATAGCTAGTATTTTCTAGATGCAGAAAGTAGGTGTAGCATGGCATGCCGGGTAATAGCTAGTATTTTCTAAAATATCTTGTTAATGGATTTGATCAGATTACAATCTAACTACTACTTTAACAGACTTTAATTCTGCTGTCCTGATGAGTTAATCGCCTCCGTCGCGGAACTCACGCAGGGCAGCCACTTCTCAGAGCCAGACTGAAAATTCTAGTACTTTCCTATAGGACTTTGGACATTTTAAAATTACTTTCATCTTGAGTTTTGAGCGAGAAGAAGAAGAAAAGCTTTATTCAATAAACAAACAAATAAAGATGGCTGCCCAAGTCTATTGGGTTGCTACAAACAGCCTGCTAATCATTCTTTCGAAAATTTATTGAATTGATTTTGGGAATGTCTGTTAATTTATTTTAGAGTGTGGAGGGAAAGAAAAGGAAATTTGGTAAGATTATATTTCAAAATTAATTTATAAGTAATTTATTTATTTTTTTAGGGTGAATTTGGATTTTTATAATTTACAAGGTGAACAAAAAATAAACTTCGAAAGAATGATTAGCAGCTGTTCAGCTCCCGTAAATGTGATAGCTGAGAATCCCCAGGGAATCAATAAGAATTGATTCCGCGAGGCTAGCTAGCTTGCTAGTATCTAGTCCCAGTGTTTCAAGGAAGTCACTAGTTGCTTTTGGTATCGTCCCTCTTGTACCGAACCACAGGCCATGTACAGTATAATTCCTGCTTCAATAGGCTTCTTCAAAGTTCTCTTGGTATGTCTTGATGCATTTAGTGTATATAGCCTTCTTCTCTCTGTCAATGGCCTCTGCCTGCAAGGGATCGTTAGTCTCATATCTGATTGTTGGATCAATTATATATGCTGATTTTCTTTCTGCCTGAAATGCTATGATGTCAGCATATCTCGAGGAGCCATCTTCATCCACGCCGTAGACTTCTTCATGGCATTGGAAGCCTTTTTCTTCAAGGAGAGCAATAAGCCTATGTTTGAGAATAAAAGCTGACAATCGGTGCAGCAAAGGTCACTTTCGGAAGTTGTAGTTTTATTACGACTTCTAATGAAATATAATATCTGGTACTGCACTTGTTTTGTCCTTTGTGTACATTAAAAAAATATAGATCCCATTACAATAAATATAGGCTAAGCCCGTCTATATTTCTAAAGCCCATTCTTTTTACAAGCCCATAACCTATACATTTTTTTTCAAATTAGCGAGGCCCGGCCCGGGCCCACACGGAACCCGGGCCCGGGACAACTGTACCCGGCAGTCCCCCCCCCCCCCATGTGGCGGTCCTGAACTCACGTAACAAATTAAAAAAAAAACATATAGTTTTAAGTGGGGCTATCATTCAATGTTTTAGTATATTAAAATGCCCTACTATCTTTCATGAAAACAAGCTAGATTTTCCTAAAAAAAAAAAAAAAAAAAAAAAGAACAAAAAAAAAAAAAAAAAAAAAAAAAAATCCCGTAATAGGCTAGGGGGCTGATGGGGGCGTAAAGGGGCAGATATTTTAGAGGTATCTGATTCTTAACCATACGGCACACTCGGGGTACTGAGGTAGGTACTATGCTCCGGCCTTTGCATGTACCATTAATTATTTATTTATTTAATTAATTAAAGGCTCGGTGAGCTTAGGGACGATCTGGGACCCCAAATCCAACCCCCTATCGACGACACTAGAAGATAAAATGTTATAGTGCGTGCTCGGGTTTTGAACCTGGGTCCTCCAGTTCTTTAGTCGAGTGCTCTACCAGTGAGCTAACCACGCCCCTAATAAATATGCTGCCTATATTATAATTCTTCTTCCTACCTGCAACATTAGTGAGAAGAAGGTCATCGTAGTACAGACCTTCCTTTTCCTCATCTTCTTCGGCTTGAGAATCCATTTCTGAAAAATAGGAACATAGATACAATCCAAAAAGGAGACAAGAATATTGGGTAAAATCTATATATAATATACATGTGTATTTCCATGTTAGCAAAAAATATTTTCAGAACACAGAAAACTAGAATAATTCGCGAAACCTCGATAAGACCACTCTAGAAAGGAGGAAACAAAATAATAACTGTTTCTATTTTAATCTTTCCAAATGAGACTAGGGATAAGAACGGAATCGCGCTAAGATGATGCAGTTCCTGCGAGTCGGACTTTTTATGAAATGTGTCAGTGTCATTAATACAAAAATTCCTTTTATTTTTTTGTAGAGAGGAGAAGTATGCAGTTACTTTAAAACATATTTTGTTTTGTTTCAGCTGTATTCATACATCAATTTAGCTAATAAAATATGTTATCCAATGTGGTATTTTTTAATTAATTACTGAAATATTATATATGCATAAGAGTTTTTAAAGAATTATTATATTTTAACTTTTCAGCTATATATATATATATATATATATATATATATATATGATTAAAAACTTATAAATCATATTTCTGTCCTTTCTTCATAATAATTTTGCTTATTATTTTTATTGGAAGGGGGAAACCCAAAAGGACGGCCTATCCATACTATACCTAATGTAGTTGATAAAAATAATCCAGTGTTGCTTACTTGTAGTATATTGGGAATTAACATTAAGCGATACGCCGCCATGCGGAAAATTTCGGAACTAGTGACAAAGGGATACGTGCATTGTTTACAAATGTAAAGCTATTGTGTTGTTCGTGTTTTTCTTGCTATTTAATAATTTCCCAACTGTTTTATGACAAATTTGTCCTTTTAAAGACAACATGAACCTTTCCCTTTCACAAAGTAATAATTTTTAAACAATATATGTAAGAGGTAGTGAAATAATTCACATTTATGCAACCTTCACTCTTGTGTGACTATAAACAGCTTGCAACCCATTTTACCCGAATTTGATTTAATTTCTGAAATTCACTTCTAGAAATTCAGAAGGTATAGATATTGATGAACAAAAGTATGTACAAAGGAACTTCTTTGGCTATCTAGAAGCCTTAAGTAGTTTCAGGTGCATAGTTGAAGGTGAAGCAATTGTGAATGCACATCCATTACCTAAATACCTGTGGTATTTTGGAGAAGAACAACCAATCTATTAAGTTGTTTGCACTTGCACAAACACACTAATTAGGAATGGCTGTATTAAATTTAAATGAGTGTACTACTTCATATTTGATTCATATGACTCCTTTCATAAATATTACGGTGCCTTTTGATAAAGTATATTTATATAATTTAATTACAACCTTAATAAGTAAATGAAATGGTGCATGTAATATGTGAAATAGAGATTCAAAGAAATTTTGAAATATTTTCAAGTTGTTCATGATTTGTTGGTGTTCAATAATATGCAATATTTATTATAAAATAAATTTATTGTATTCAAATCTGTTCACAATGGTATGAAATACCACATCAGTTATATTTACATCAGTTATAATTTGCAAATAATGTAAGCAATAATTAAAATTTGTGATCAGAAACGATTCAAAACTAAAAAAAAATAATGGTGCATGTAATATGTGAAAATAAAGATTTTGAAGTATTTTTTTTTTTTTTCAATTTTCAAATTGTTCATGATTTATTGGTGATCAATAATATGCAATATTTATTATAAAATACATTTATTGTATTCAAAGCTATTCACAATAGTATGAAATAATATTTACCACACTTTTGCTTATCCATCACAATAACAACATCTCACAATAACTCACTGTTAGTCCAATATTCTTACATATTTGAGTACACAAATAAAGTAGAGCTTCCAAAAACCCTGTTTCTTGGTGAAAACACTAATATTAACGTGAAATAGAACCACAAACAACTGAGAATACACTTGTTATCAGCAATCACTATGTACAAATATCACAGGTATCCCTTTGTAAACAGCCATTTTGACAAGGACAGTGGCGCCGCCATCGTTAATGTTAATTCCCAATAGCTATGAAAGTTTATTTTACAATACCGTGAACATTTAGTGGCTTAGAAAAGTGTTAGAATGAGATCAAGTTAAAATATCTTATCTCTATGTCCTAACCTATTATGTATCGATGTACAAATGTGTCTGACTGCGCATGCACTCAGTTGTAGCTGTAGTAGTTGTTCTGATGTAGCCACGCTGTTCAGTACTATGTGTATGCCTTGTGCTATTATTAAAACTGTGTTATTCATGAACTAGTTTCTTGGTCTCCCAACCTTTAACCTAACAATGGTTATGGGCCCAGGCTTGCTTATGTGCGTGTGAGTTCGCGGTAATCGGTAAAGGTGCGAATAGTTTGAAAATTTCCGACGCCCGTACCGTTGCAAATATGGCGGCCAACGCGTTAGCCTTTGTGGAGAAACTTAGGGGCCGTGAGAATTATAACTCATGGAAGTTTCAAGTGAAAGCCTTATTGCAGCTGGAAGACCAGTGGGATGTAGTTCAAGGCACGGAGAAAACCGAAGGAAAGGATCGTAAGGCATTAGCCAGAATATGCCTACTCGTGGACACCAGCCTTATTCATCACATAGAAAATTGTGAAACATCTAAGGATGCATGGACTACAATTCAATCATTATTTGAGGATTCAGGTCTTACAAGGAAAGTAGGATTACTCCGGCAGCTCATCTTAACAAGATTGGACGGTTGCAGTTCAATGGAGGAATACATTAATCAAATAATGTCAACTGCTCAACGACTCCGAGAAATTAAGTTCGACATATCGGACGAGTGGTTCGGAACTCTTTTATTGGCTGGATTGCCTGAAGAGTACAAGCCTATGATAATGGGACTTGAAAGCAGTGGCACCCCAATAACAGGTGATGCAATTAAAATAAAGTTATTACAGGATTTCAAATCCCCTAGTAATTTATGCATAGATAAATCTGGATCCAGTGCTGAGGCACTCTATAGTAACAAAACTAGGGATAGAGTAAAACATAGACAATATAACCAGCCCAAAAAGGTTATTAAGTGCTTCAAGTGTAAGAAACCGGGACATTTAGCCTCTGAGTGCCATGCAAATTCAAATAAATCGGGGAATGATAATAAGAAATCATTTTTCTCTTGTCTTTATACTGACAAAGATAAGTCAAGTGAGTGGTACATTGACTCTTGTGCATCAGTTCATTTGACTCGACATAAATTTAGTCAAACAAGGGACATAGACAACCCGATTCAAATATATACAGCAAATAATGAACTAATTGAGTCTAAACAGGTTAGTGACATTGACCTTAACATCTCTCTCGGCAATGATACATTGACTATCATGGCTCATGATGTTTATTATGCCCCGGATGTTAAAGTCAATTTATTGTCAGTCAGCAAAATTGTGGAGAAGGGCAATAAAGTAATATTTGACAAAAATGGGGGTAAAGTTTTCGATAGTCATGGAGATTTGATTGCTGTTGCTTCACTTGACAATGGGATTTATAAACTAAACACGGTGACAGCTCAACCACAAAACCATGTTTATGCTGTTACGAGCCCAAGGGAATTGTGGCATCGGCGCTTAGGCCACCTAAACAGGAAGTCAATGAACCTATTGAAAGGTATGGCCAATGGTGTAGACAATTTAGTGACCTGTGATACTAAGTGTGAGATATGTATATCAGGAAAACAAGCTCGTTTACCATTTAAGAAGAGCAAATTTCGAGCAAAGAAGCCTCTTGAGCTTGTGCATACGGATCTTTGTGGTCCAATGGAAACTGTGTCCATCGGTGGAAACAAATATTTCTTTATTTTGGTAGATGACTATTCCAGATTTACATATATTTATTTTTTGAAATCCAAAGACCAGGTTCCTGAAGTATTTGAAGAATACTGCAATTTGGTGGAGAATCAAGTCGGTCATAAATTGAAGTGTCTTCGCTCTGACAATGGTAAGGAGTATATCAATTATAAATTATCCAGTATCCTTAAAGCTAGAGGTATCCGACACCAGACAACAGTCCCTTACACACCTCAACAAAATGGTGTGGCGGAACGTGCTAACAGGAAAATTGTAGAAAAGGCACGTTGTTTACTTCAAGATTCCGGTCTCCCCAAGACATATTGGGCAGAAGCTGCATCGACAGCTGTGTATTTAAACAACAGAAGTCCGTCAAAACCTCTTAGTGACGTGACACCTTATGAAGCCTGGTTTGGGAGGAAGCCCAATCTCCATCACCTTAGAGTGTTTGGCTGTGAAGCGATGACGCATATCCCAAAAGAAAAACGAAGGAAACTTGATCCTGTTTCTCGAAAGCTAATATTTGTGGGATATTGTACCAATTCTAAAGGCTATAGGCTTACGGACCCTACGACCAAAAAGGTAACTATAAGTAGGGATGTTGTATTTCTTGAAGAAAAGATGTTTCGAGAAAAAGGGAATGAACCTGAATGTGTCAAGAATGAGGTAGCTATTAGTTTGGAATGGAATGAAGACACAAGAATTGTTGAACCAGAAGGAGATGACTGTTTTGGTTTTACTGATGAAGAAATAGCTGAATCCGACACACAAGCAACACACGTTGAAGCAGGGACAACCCAAGGAAAGTCTTCGACAGGGGAAGAAGGTTCACCTAGGATGAAACTGCGTGATCGTTCTACACTGAAAAAGCCAGAGAAGTATTCACTCTTGACTGTTGCAGATAAGCCTGCGAACTTCAAGGAAGCAGTCTGTTCAGAAGATGCTGCCAAATGGAAGTCAGCGATGGAGGATGAATACGCTAGCTTAATAGAGAACAAGGTTTTTGTTTTGACTTATCTCCCAAAAGGTAAAAACCTCATTGACAATAAATGGGTGTTCAGAAAGAAGTTAAATAGGGATAGCACTATTGATTCATATCGAGCTCGTCTAGTTGCTAGAGGCTTTTCACAGAAGTATGGATCTGACTATTTGGAAACATTTTGCCCAGTTGCTCGTTGGGACACCATAAGAACATTAATTAGTTTTGCAGCATGTAAAAATTTGCATTTTTCACAATTTGATGTAAAGACTGCGTTTCTAAATGCAAATTTGGAGGAAGAATTATACATGCGACAGCCAGAGGGGTTCAATGACCAGTCTGGAAGAGTCTGCAAACTCTTAAAAGGGCTCTATGGACTGAAACAATCTCCCCGAAGCTGGAACCAACACTTCATAAATGTGTTAAAGAAGTGTGACTTAATTGTAAGTGATGCAGACCCATGCTTGTTTATTTCAAAAGACAAAAATCTATTCCTTGTGCTGCATGTGGATGATGGACTTGTCATTTATAAAAATAAACAGGATGTTGATAGACTATTCAAAGTCCTTAAACACGAATTTAAGTTAAAGGTCAGTAATGGATCCTATTTTCTTGGACTTGAAATTGATCGCTTAAAAGATGGTTCCATTTTTATTTCACAAAAGCAATATGCTTTAAAAATTTTGGAAAGATTTGGTATGGAAAACTGCAACCCTGTTTCCACACCACTAGACAAAGGTATGCTTCGGGATGAGACATCAAGTGAAGAATTGGATTCCCACGTTCCATATAGAGAAGCTATTGGTAGTTTACTCTACTTAGCGGTGGTATCAAGACCAGATTTGGCCTTTGCTGTGAACACATTATCTCAGCATTTGTCCAGACCTCTTAAGAAGCATTGGCTTATGGTGAAAAGGATTTTTAGATACCTGAAGGGGACCTACAATAATGGAATCCTGTATCATCCTAAGAATAATAATGGGATCGAAGCTTTTGCAGATGCTGACTATGCAGGAGATGCTGACTCGCGGAAATCAACGTCAGGGATGGTTGTTAAATTCTGCGGAGGAGCCATCACATGGGGAAGCAGGAAGCAACGAAGCGTTGCTGTGTCAACCACCGAGGCGGAATTCATCTCAGCGAGTGAAGCATGCAAGGACGTTGTATGGCTGATGCGTCTCATGAAGGAAATGAACGCCACAAGGGAAACTCCCGAATTAAAAATAGACAACCAAAGTGCTGTGCGTTTGATCAAGAATCCTGAATTTCACAAAAAATCAAAACATATAGATGTGCGTTATAAGTTCATCCGGGAAAAAGTAAATAACGGATCAGTGACGGTGGGCTATGTGCCAAGTGAAAGTCAGTTAGCAGACATGTTCACCAAACCATTACCTAAAATAAGGTTTTTAAATCTATGTACGCAGTGTGGTATGATAAAACTTGATCTAGGGGAAGTGTTAGAATGAGATCAAGTTAAAATATCTTATCTCTATGTCCTAACCTATTATGTATCGATGTACAAATGTGTCTGACTGCGCATGCACTCAGTTGTAGCTGTAGTAGTTGTTCTGATGTAGCCACGCTGTTCAGTACTATGTGTATGCCTTGTGCTATTATTAAAACTGTGTTATTCATGAACTAGTTTCTTGGTCTCCCAACCTTTAACCCAACAAAAAGTTTCCGGAAACTTATTCAGAAAATTGTCTGGAAAAGTTTTTCTGATTCATAATTTTTGGAAAACCCACAACTCCGTATCTTACTTTATATTTAGAGTTTTGTGAATTTGTATTTTTACCTAAATCTGAAACATTAACATAATCGATTATGATTACCTAATACTATTCATTTTCATTTATTATGAGGACTGCAGCCCCTCCCCAAAAGTTTGATTTCATCGGTAAAAATGTGTCATAAAAACCTCAAAAATAAATAAAATAAGATCATTTGGTTCAGAAAAAAAAAATGTTTTGGGTGTAATAGCGTTTTAACTGGCTAACTATTCCATGTTTTAGGTTTTAGTGCGGTTCCTCCCTCCCCCATAGGGAGGAACCCGTTTATAGGGTTGATACAATGAAACAATCCGGAAGTGCCGACTAGAAAATTTCGCGTTTCAGAACCCCTAGAGACCGAAAATAACGGTGGTTAAAATTTGTATATATATATATATATATATATATATATATATATATATATGTATATATTTATTTATTTATATATATATATATATATATATATATATATATATATATATATATATTTGTCTGTTCGCTCATTTCTGGCTTCCCTGATGGTCCGATTTTGATGAAATTTGGTACAAAAATCCGTCGTCCAATTTGAAAGGTCAAGATCGTTAACCAGCAGAATCCGTCCACTGGAAGATGGCGTTTGGGGCGAAATTCGCGCATAAAAAATCGTAACGCTTACGTTTTTGAGTTCATAAGCTTGTAAGTACTCGTTTTATAGGCTTCTTGGGCTAGGAAAACGAATGAAACCATTTTCAAGGCGATAGCTTTAACCGTTTTCAAGAAAATTGGAAAAATAGTTTTTGAATACCGCTTTTGGTTTCGGTACTTAGAATCATGGGATTCAGTTGAAACATTTTCTGCATGTTCTACATTCATCAAAACTAATATGTTGAAATTTTGGTTACGTTTGGAGTTAAGGAAGGGTTAGAATAAAATATTTTATTAACAGACATAAAAAGTTTTGGTAACTTTGTATACTTTCCTTAATATCTCGAAAAAGGTTGAGAATCTTGGGAAACGGAAGACTACCATTAGAAAGCTTACGAAATGCTCTACAAAAAAGAATCTGATGAAAGTTTTGATTAGACGATGTCAATCGGAGAAATAAGAGCTTAAAACTTTAAAGTAATTGATTTCGCTTATTCGAACTGTTCTTTTTGTCTGTTTTTATTCCTTGTTATTTTTTAATTGCTTATAGTTGGATAATGTATTTGATAATAAATCAGGTTAAGAAAAACAATTTAATCTTAGAGATATGGACTATATGGAGATATAACTTTTCAACTGCCTAGCGGGGTCGTTCCTAGGGCGGGTTGGCCTATCCAGGTAAGATCGTAAATAAGACCTTTCTTGAAAGTAAAGATGGAACTGTCAACTTTGGTCCTCCTCTGCCTCCCGGCACTTTCAATGCTGACGAAGGCTACCAATGAGTAGCTGAAACGTCCTAAATATAGATTTTTTAACAAAAATCGTATTGAGGTTTCTTTAGCCGAATCCCAACCATTCCATCTTTACTTATCACCTCGACGGCTAACTATCTAATCTTCTTGTTTTCTAGAAATGTGGACCCAAAATAATAACAGCTTCTATTTTAATCATTTTAAATGAGTCTAGAGATAAGAACGGAACCGCGCTAAGATGATGCAGTTCCTGCGAGTCGGACTTTTTAATATTCCACACCACCCAAATCCCCCGTTGCTCGTAGACCCCCTCCCTAAAATATTTTCTATATACACCTCTGTAAACTCCTGATGAACTTCAGATACTGCCCGACTTCCGTCGACTTCCTAGTTTCATTCTCACCAAGTCTATCGAATTGTACGAACCGCCTTCTTTCGAATGATACGCGTTTAAATGTAACAAACGAACTTAGGTGTCACATCAGAATCAAACAAGTTTTAAATAACACAAAAACCTCTCTTATGTGCAAATTTGAAGAACCAACATTATTGGTCTATAGCATGAGCGAAGGAAATCTTTATAATGGGGGGGGGCAAAATACGTAATAAGTAAGGGATTTTTTTTTTTTTT